>JAFIDM010123572.1:0-26733 GCA_023159025.1 Thereuonema tuberculata | reverse complement strand
GGGGGGGGGGGTAGCCCTCTTTTAATTTTGTCTCCTTGGCTATTATGAAGTCAGTAGAAGACTAAGTTAAAAGCTGTAAAGAAACCTGTATTATAATAATAAAGCTATATTGTTCTAGCTCAACTTTTGATTATCTGTATATTAATTATATGACCGTATCTTCTTGGAATGAATGAAAATCTGTTTGATTCTAACTTACATTCTGAAAGTACACATTGTCCCAGGCTAGTGGATTTGAAATTTTGCTTTGTGATGACCAACAGTTAAAGAGGGCAACTTCTTGATTGATGAAATCTGTCCACTATTAAGAGTAAGCATCTTTTAAGCCAAGAAAAAGTAGCTTTCCTGAACCAGTGAAGAAGAAAGAGACTAAGGGAAAAGGTTTAACTCTTATATGTATTACGATATAAGGGTCTGATTAAAACCAAGAAATTATGAATGGTTCAAGAGGTTTCTTTACTGAAAGTTCAAGAACATACATCTCTGAAGGAGGTTCAACTATATGCAATAATTTTTTGTTTGTTTTGGACTGACAAATTTATTCTTATGTTTTATTTGTTCAAAATTTCAGATGCTGACTTGTGCAGTTGTACAATTAGAGTGAAATATCTTTTGAATTAATTCTGTAAATTTGTACTTTCAGGTTCTCAGTGATGGCTATGCAGCCCATTTGAGTGATTTAACTGCTCATGGAGGCTCCCGAGCTGCTCAAGGAAATGCACGAATGGTGATTCCTAAGGGATGCTTTGGATTACCAGGACAAAATATGAGTCTTCGCAGAAGAAGATCTGCAAAGCGAACCACATCTTATCCTATCACTGGACAAGGAAGTGATGGGATACTACGTACAAGAGGAATTTCACCTCGCCCCCCTACTGCCCCACGAGTGTGATTTGAATTGTAGACAAAACTTCCCTGTAGCCAATGAACTGTATTGCTTCCAGGGATTGTCCTTCACTTGATTCACCCACCCCCCCACTAGTCCATCCACCTGTCTTTCATCATCGTTAGCTCACTTCCTTCACCATCAACAAAGTATGCTTTGCTAGTGTGCATATATGGGGGTGTTTTAAAAGTGGAATCATTTTGTCACTGTTATTGTACCTGTTGGTAAAGTCTCTTTATTATATGCAAGCCAGGTAAATTCAAGTGTTATTATTATGATATATGCATGAGCATATAATGTATCATAAGAATTTTCTGCAGAAGCTGAGGGGAAAAATGACTTTCATTTGGTTTCATTCCTACACTCTTCTCTTCTGATATTTAAAGCAAGAGAATAACAACAAATTGAAAAGGTTCAGATGCCATTTCAGTACCTCTTTTTGAGGAAATCGGAGAAATAAATTCCTAAAAAATAGTTTAAAGTTCTAGGCACTTTTTATCTTAAGAAGCTTTTTCTTATTTTCTTTTATTTATTTACTTTTTTTATTATTTAAATTTTAATGTTGTATCTATACAAAGTCCAGTGTAAACTTAATTCATTAATATTTCACTAATAGTAGTGTGATTAGAACATCATTTTCATAACAGAATAAGGGGCTATTGTAGTCAAACAAGCTCTTGAAATTGAAACAAAGAAAGTATTTTCCATACATATTTTTATTGCTAGGTTTCGTTTTTCAATATGATATTTTAAAATTAAATAAATTTGTACTCCATACATTTAGTACAAAAAAAAATTGTTTTTATTAAAATTATTTAAGTTTATTCTTATAAAACATAAGAAATATTAATTACAAGAAAAATGCATTAAATTATACTTTTTATAATTAATATATGCCACAAAAATCCAGTAATGAATAAATGATCTTGTAAATGTACCTACAACTATTCTTGAAAAAAAAAAAAAAAAAGATGCAAAATTGTGCATTATCGCTGTCATTAATTTCTGTTGTTTCTGTTTGGCCACTGATGGTCAAAATCTTTTGATTTATTGCTTCCCCATATGTACAAAATAGCAAGTATTGTGATTTTTTCCCCTTTTTTAATTTGCTGCAGTTGGCAATATTCAGATAACTTAATTATGTGGGCATTGATGTTATATTATGCACCACTGGTACAACAGTATGTTTAGAATTAATAGTAAATTGTTTATTTATTCTTTAGTTTGATTCATAACTTACATTTTACTAATTTTATTTTTAATCGTAAAAGTATTGCCTAAGATTATCACCCAACCATTGCTATTTATTCTTCAAAGTATTTGAGAAGTCCTGCCTCCCGATATTTAAATGATGTGTTGATGAAAACTAATTGAAAAGAAATATTTAATTTGTCAAAATGTCAAAAAAGTTAAATATTAGTTTGCATTGCTTTAATATAATGATTTTCTATATAAATAGTTGCCTTAATTTTTTTGAATTGTTAGTAAATGAGTTCAGAACAAAGCCTTTAGGGTCAGTTAATAAATGCAATGATATATATTAAGCTATCTGATTTAAGTTAAATGGTATTGAATGGTCAGGGCTTGAATTTTTTTTTTCAGACTGTCTCTCTCTCTCTCTCTCTCTCTCTCCCTCTCTTTTCCAGTTGTTCTGTGAGAAGTAGCAAGTTTGATATAATTATTTCAAGGAATTACATTATCATTAATTTACATATAAGATTTTTTTATTCTTATAAAATAGTGAACCCCTCCTAATGTTTCATTAAAATATTGATTTTTTGATTTGCTTTATTTAATCAACTGCTTTTTTTTTTTCAATGAAAATTAAATTACTATTTACTCAACAAAAAAGTTTGATAATTACATGGAATTGTTTCTCATTGCTAAAAGCTGTAATTTAAACAAGTTTAGTCTTGTTTGATATCAGACTTTGCAATTTGCTCTAGGCTGTCCCTGAGATTTGTCTCATCCTAGTGGTATGTTAATTTCAATGGCAAAGTTCAAAGTAGTTGTTGGCATGTATTCACTATTACACTTACTGTGACCCACAATCTTTTCACATTAGCAGCAGATATCTAGTTGACAAATCTCCATGCTGTTTTAATAATAGTTTTAATGCTGTCTTGCTCCCCCTTCCAAAAAGGTTTTGTTTTTTAATTATTTCTTGGAGTGTCTTTTTCTCATAAGGCAGCCTTTGACAATGAACTGGAAGTCCATTTAGTTGAATGGAAATAAAAAGACATTGTCTGAAAATTTAAAAGACAAACTGATCTTCCTCCTCTTCTGAAAAAAATGGCTGGAGACCTGCTGGAGAATAGATACTTTTTTTTCAACATACGCATTTGAATTGAAGCTGTGCTGAGCTGCAGCTTGCATCTGATTTAGCTGATTATTTCAGCTGGCCTTCAAACAGTCTTCAAGTTTTTCAACTGTATAATTTGCATATAACTTGTTGTCAAGGTTTATATATATCCTTGGAATGAATCCAAACTAAAAACAATCACTCAGTTTTGGCAATCATAGATTTAAACAAGATTTTTCAATCTCAAATATTTTTTTGCTTCTTACAAAGAACTTTTAGTAATGGAAAATGATATTATCTAAACTTGTAGGAAAACAAGTCATAACCACAGAGTTTAAAAAATAACTAAGAACAAAGAAAGCTTTAGAATAATTCACACACTACTTTATTTCTGACTAAATACAAGATCAGGATGAGTATTTGCAAGATTTTTAAAAATCTACTGACACATGCAAGCAGAAAAGGTTGAGCAGAATAAATTTACTTGGCATTGAACTACAAAATAATGTGAGAGATTCTGCAATCTACTTACGTCTCAAAATTTCGGTAATTTGGAACTGCTAACTATTTTAAATTGTTAAATCTGTAAAAGGTAGTTCTGTTTTAAGGTATCTTTGTACATTATTATTAACAAACAGTTTTTTACTTGTTAACATCTATGTCTACTAAAAGAAAAAAGACAAGGCCATGCAATATTTGCAACTCCAGGCATATTAGAAGAATTCACAATTTATATATCTTTATTCTTTTAATTATTAAGTGAAAGTTTCACTGGTATTGGCATCATGTTTTACAAATCTGAAAGCCACACCAAGTTGTCAACTAATTAAATAAACTTGAAACGTGCAATTCAAAATCTAGCCTTTAAGGAAAAATGGCCAGAAATGTAAAATAGAAAGTTATCATTCCATGCCTGCTTTTATCCTCAATGTGGAATACATTTGTTAGATAGTATCCATAAATATTTGTTTGCTCATTTACTGGTACCAAGCAGTAATCAATTGTTATCATCGATTCTGTTCATTAAATATTCAGCCTCAGCAGACTGTAAAATATAGCTTTGTTTTCTGGGTGATAATGTATAGTCAAATTCAAAATTTGACATTTAAATTAAAGCTTAAAAATAAATTGTTCCATTATGTTATTTAATATTTATTTCATCTATCTATGACATGGAATGATTGATGATCAGCTATCTTATAACTATCAGTAAATTGCTTACATTGTAACATTCAATTTCTGAATATGACTATATATTAAGAAAACAAAATGAAAACCTGGCAATGTTTTCCATAGTGAGTTGTCTTAGCTGTGTTTTGTATTAAAAATGTAGTTCATTCAATTCATCTTCATCATCTAATTCTACTAATTTGTAAGATTTATTTTTCTCTTGAATAACAATTTCGGGTATTTTTCAGCCCTCGATTCTGCAAATACATTTTTTTTCTCTAAAAATTTTAATAAGTTTATTTATTCATTGCAGTGCAAACTTTTAGCTTCAAATTTTTGGCTGTATAATCTTCTACCAAGTGTCTGAACTTTAATTTTATAACAACTCTTGGTTTTAGTTTCGCTGTTTGGCGTCATGAAAGCTTAACATATTTTTAAAGACTGTTTTCTTTATTAAATATTCATCTTCCTGTTGTTGATTTTCTTCATATTCATCGATTACACAAGGCGAATTTTAGAATTATGCAATACTTGTTAATCATCATCTGGGGCCGTCATGATAGCCTAGTTTAGCATTGTGGGTTACTTTTGAATCCCACCATTGTTGTTCACCTTAAAACTTTCTTGCCCATTTCTTGCTCCATACTGTCAGGTTGATTTAATAGATGTAAATCTAATATATTAGATTTATTGTTAAATGTTAATAAATTGTTTTCTTTTTTATAAGTCCAGTATTTACCTAAGTTATTCAATAACCGATATTTAGATACTAATCCATTGCTTAGCATAAAATGTTTGGATAAAAATTATTTTCATTCCTTTCTGTAGTGCTTTTTCATTCTAAAACTATTTTTTGACAAGCCTTTAGTATAGGTATCCATTGTTGTGTTGTGTATATAGTGTATTTTAACAGTAACAGAAATGTTTTAGAAATAGAGTTGATGCACTTAAAGTAGATGTATAATAGGAATTGTTAAAGGACAGCTTCCTATAGGCAGCTGTAACAAAACAAAAGAAAATATTGATGAAAAAAATTAAGCTGTTCTTGAGGAAGGGAAGGAGGTCTGTTCCATGTTAATCTTCATCATTGGAAATGATAGAGCATTTTCAAGGCTATTTTGAAATGTGCTTGAGATTTTTTAAAGATAAGAAAATGTGGACTCTTTTAATTATATTGAAGTTGCAGCATACTTTGTTCAAGGTAACTATCATTATCATGTACTTGTAGCAGAGGCAATATTTCTGGGCATACATTTTCTTTCTTATGTACAGTTTCATTCTATATTTTTGCAAATTTCTGCAGAGAAAATAACATCATCATTTTGTTGTATTGATTTTTTTTTTTTTTTTTTTTTATTTATTCACTCATTGATACATGACTCCTGAAACTATAATTAAAAAAAAAATAAAAAAAACAGCAGATTTTAGTTATTTTTTTTCTTTTGGACAAGATATCAGTGAATTAAAATGAACCCATTTCAATAAGTAGTAATTGGGAGCAGCAGTGGTTTATAAATTCATCTGTATCTAGTTAAATATTGTTTAGATAACTATGATTAATTAATACTGGATTGTTTCTAGTCACTTAAAATGATTTGTTATGATCATCTTTGCTGTGCAATGATAAACACCAAATGAACATTTGTAGTAGTTCATTATTTATTCAGGATCTATCTTTCTCTCTCTCTCTCTCTCTCTCTCTTTCTCTCTCTAAGTGGTTGAAACTTAATATTTCGATCTACATGACAACATAATCAAAATATCCTATTTTGAATTAATTACGAAAACAGTGAAGATACAATGGCCCCTGTTAGTGATAAATGAAAAATATTATACATTGCTAAGATGTGTTTAAAAAAAAAATCATTATCCTATTCAGTGTTGGTGCAATCTGATTTTTTTAGTTATGTAAATAGGAATTTGACAAGATCTCAAATCTGACGCCTCTTTCTTTTTTATTATTATTATTCTACAGATTAAGTTAATTCTGGTTATCATATAAAAATTAAAATATTGTTCAAGTATAATGACGAGGATGATATTTGATTTATCAAGTAGTAAATAAGGATTGAGATCATTTTAAACAATGTAAAGTTGCTTCCATGTGGTTTAAGAATTGTTTTTCTACATTTGAATATTCTCAACACACAATAGTTGTTATTGTTTCTCTAAAAAGTTTAGTTGATGTGAAGATCCACATTAGTTATTGATTAAGATACTTATCTCTAACTAAGGTATAAACATGTTTTGTTTTTCTAATTTGATTTTAATTTCAGTATCTTGGGTGATATCCTTAATGGTCTGTGGATGCCTTCGTGTTTTAACTTTCCATTAACAGTTTTCACATTTATTCTTAAGAACATCTTACTGGATACTGTATTTGAATTAGTCTTTCAGTGATAGAAAGTTCATTATTTTCTAAACTATTGCTTTTTTCTTTTGTATTTAACACCTTTCTACTACCTTTAGCTTATCTTTCATCCCAGATCAAAACTTTCTCCAGTTATGGTTGTTTTTAAGGGATAGTCTGTGATGTTATCTCCTATTAGTTGTAATTGTCTACTATGCAATCTTTTTTCTCTTTTTGTTTTAAACTAGTTTTATGCTTTTTTTTTAATGATGTAATTGAGATCTTCCTGAAATTCAGTGAATGCTATTTTTAGTATGAAAATGATTGCATTACTTGAATGTGATTGAAATGAATAGCTTTCCTTAGATCATTGATCCTAAAAATTCTTTGATATTGTGTTGATTTGAAAACTTAATTAATTTGCTCTCATTAAATTGTTCCTACAAATGCCAAATATATTTTGGTAATGCTTGATATTGCTCATTTTTGACATTATAATAATTGTAAAGAGTTGAAAATATTCTACTTCAGTTTCTTATTGCTTTGAATCTTACGCTGATGAATTTATCCTTCATATCTCTTACATTTTTAAAATCACTCTTCCTAAGAAAAATGAGTAATAACAGATCCATGCAACTTGTTACGTGACACCATTTATTGTTACAATCTTATATGGAGTAACACAGGATCCAGGTTAGTGAGTTTTTAGTTATAGCTCGTTCCTTCTCAATTGTTAGTCTTATCTTTTCATTACTATTCTGTGTCCCTGTTGCGATTTGAGCTTTTTTTAAACTATCTTCTTTAGAAAAAAAATGACTCATTTCTTTCTTGATTTTGCTCCACATGAAAGCTTTACCATGTTGAACTACATGTTATGTTCGGCTGTCTTGGTTCCTGAAAGTAGGTCATTTCATTGCAAAAGCTTTATAAAGGCTGTTACTGTAACAGCCTCTGCAGTATTTGTTCTCACAAATATAAATGTTACGGTTGTAGTCTCTTGATGGGAATTCTTAGACCTACTGCTATTGATGCTAATGTGCCAACTTCAGCGTTGGAATCAAACATCCTTTTCTGTTTTCTAGTTACTGTTGTAGATATTTTTCAGTTAAGTCTGACTCCTGTCTTGATTCATTCCATTGACATGTAACAGCAACTCTGGACGATGCTTTATCTGTGTAAATGGATAGCAATTAATGATCACTACTATTTCCAGACCATGCTGATGCATTCACTTCTATCTACTGAAGTAGTAAATACTAATTTTCTCATCCTCCTTCTCTATATTCAACACAATAGCATTCTTTAATATTTGAGTTTCTGCTTCTTACATATATTGATATTAAAGTAAAAGTGAGCATTTAAAAATGCACTTTAGTTTTCCTTTTAATAGTTCGCATTCAGTTCCTCATAATCTCACTCCATTGTGCCTTCAGCTACTCATAATTTCAGAGTGATTTCAGGCTTCCAAAGATTGCCTTTTGCTTGAAAACCTTGTAGCAGTTCTCCAGAAGAACATAAATTAAGCTTTTTGATGTCGATTGTTAAATCAACTTCTTGATTGTCTCTGTTTTCCTGTTGACTGGAAACGTCTTTCAGGATTCATTCAGTGAATCTTTAAGCAATGGGTATCTCCAGGTTTTTGTTTATTCTTTTTACATGTCTGCTATTGACTCTTTTTTGTCTACTCTACATTGCTGTGATAGATTTACAAGGATGCTTTTTTTTCTTTAGAGTGGATTAGGAAGTTTGATTCTTTTTTCCCTATTCCTTCTGTTGATTTCTTTCCCATAAACAATGGAACTCAAACTTTGAAATGATTCTTTGAGCTTCATCTTGAAAAGCAGCTCCTCTTTATCACTGATCTTTTCATCCACTTGCACAACAAACTTAATTTCTATCTTGCTCATTCCAAGAATAGAGGTTATTAAGTATTATAGGCTCTTTTCCATTATGACATTTAAATGATGGAGTCAAAGATGTTAATCATTATTAATTTCATCAAATAATGTTTGGTCTTGTCCAGCCATTTTTTGGAACTGATTTGATTTTAAAGAATTATCCCACAGTTTGATAATCTCTATATTTTAGAGATTTCATTGTGTCTCTTCATCATTATTGAGGTTTCAACTAGTACACTCAAACTTTGTGTGTGGTTCTTCAGCTCTTCTTGTATTCCAGTGAATGCTCCAACCTGTTTTTTTTTTTTTTTTTTTTTTTTTTTTTTTTTATATAGTTCAGTCATCCCTAGATATTTGGCAAATATTATCTGTGTATTTCTGTAATTTACTTCTATGCTTTTGGAATTTTTTCACATCATTTCTTCCTTCGTTTGCTTGTGATGTGCAGTTTCTGAAGTGAAAGCATTTCAACTTCATCTGATTACTTCTGTACGATTATTTTCCAATTTCCTCTATAAAGTTCCTGTTCATCATTCATGTTTGCCTGTAAATATCATTTTTCATTTACTTCCTTTGCTTTTGTGAATTCCACCATTCCCTTTCTTAGAATCAGATATCCCATGGAACTTCCTTTTAAAGGACAACACTCATCACCTTGAACACAGAGCATGGATCGCCTGGCTTGGCACTGCACTGCTTCACTTCCTTGGGTGCTTTGGTCGTTGCTGCTGGTGGTTCTTCACCATAGCTGGAATGACTTGGAGTGGAAATGTTGGTTTTGCTCACCTTGTTCTTGGCTTTCGACTTGCTTGTGCTCTTGGTTTTGCTTTTCCCAACAGCTGCGGTGATCAGTCTTCTGGTGAAAACTTCCTTTTATTTTTCCAAGTTTCTCTGTTGTCTTCCGATTTATTATTGCCGTTAGAGTCCTTTTTTTTCTTTCAATCTTGGATTCTAATCATGTTGGCTTATTTCAGTTACTGGTTTTTGACAATTTTTCTATACATCCATTCTTTGTTTTCATGTGCAGCATTTACTGTTCATCTTTTATGGTCCTTCCATAAGATTTTGGTTTTCTCCGTTCGTTCAGAATGTTGTTTTTGCTTTTAGAAACAGGAATACAGTCTCTTTGTATCTCTCTTTCTATTTCTTCTGATATTAGTGAAATGTCCCAAATGGTTCTTGTAATTTAAATACATCCAACTCCATCTTAAGCCTTTCTCCTTCAGACTTTTGTGGTTGAAACCTATCTTACAGATGCTCAAATATCTCTTATTATTGTCTTTCTCTTGTTGCTACCACTCACTTTGTGTTAATGTAACTTTTTTACAGTTCTCATTTCACATTTTATTAAAGTAAAAGTGATTGTACTTTAATCAAATCTTGTAAGATTTGAAGGCAAGAATAACATTTTTGCACTTTTATATGATATGAGAAATTAGAGATTGTCTCTCCTTTGATTATATCAGAACAAATAAGCTTTGATATTACTTTCTTAAACACACTAATCCATATATTTCCCAACAGTCTCTTTTATTAGTACTTCTGATCAACAGAACCACACTGTCAGTAGTTATTGGTTTTGGCCAGTTCACATTCCAAGTCTTTTGTACATTATTTTCTTTACTATTGCGAACGTGGTTATCTTATTGCCCAATGGATTTATTTATGTTTTTTTCCTTTCCATTGTCTGACTGTGTCTTGTTATTGATGAGTCCTGCATTTTGTCTTTAAGGTGGGATTTGACTTTATGAATAAGATCTGAAGTACTAATTCTAATTAGTAAACCAAATTTCTTTTCTGGAGAATCTTATGTATAATTCATTATTATCTATACTGTTAACTGTTTTTCTTCTAAAACCATTTGATAGATGAGGCCAGACGCCATTTTTGCTCCAAAGCCAATGTCTCAAAACTATAATCACTACTTGTGAGTAACTTGTAAATTTTGATACCAGAATTCCAATTTGCTGTTAATGAAGGATTCTTAATGTTATGAAAAATATCACATATTTACTTCGAATTTTCAATCCATGACTTAGTTGATGGCTGATGGTAGAACGAAATAACTAACAATGAAGCTCTTCTTGTTTTTCTTCTGTTTCATGAACTGTTTTTTGATGAAATTAAATTGGTTTCAAAGTTATGAAGAGGTTGATAATGGTGTCATGTGGCAAGTATTTAAAAATCTTTATCAGATGGATCTGCAATGTGGATTTAGTTCCTTTTCTTTCAAGAAGTGAGATGTTAGAAATGCAAGAGACCAACTACATCAGCCTTTATAAAATATTTTTTTTTTTTAAATGAATGAAAATTAAAGCCTTAATAATTACATCTAATTTTGCAGACAATTTATTTGTTGAATAAGTTTAACATGTGTAGTTCAGTGGAATTTAAAAAACACACATTTTATTTTTTAAAGAAAACTATGTTGAATGTAAATAACTACTTTTGAAATTACACATTCGTATTCTCAGTGTGAATGAGAATAGTTTGGATTTAAATGGAAACATAAAAGAAAACTACAAAATAAAAGGAAAATTCAATTTGTTAATGTACATTCATTATCAAATGATCATCTCTTCATGTATAGGCCTCTTCCGACTCAGTCCTTCTTTCCTTGTGGAGTCTAATATTTAGGATAAAAATGTAGGTTGCTGCCTAAACAGTCTATTTGTTGGTTACCAATCAAACTCTTGTGTTTGTTAGCTTGGAGTTATTCATTGTAACTGCACTGGAACATTAAGATCCTGTTAAAAAGAAGTTTTCAATTCTAATACTTAAAAGGAAGAGAACAAGTGATTAAAGACACAGAAGAGGAAGTATTTTAAACAGTTGTCACTTAGGCAACTTTCAACTTAGAAGTTGACAATTCCCTTTTAATTGTTACAAACAGGATAGTCCCTTTAACAGTGCAGTTAAAATAAATAGATCTAAATTAATACCACAAGGGTTTCCTTGACAACTGCTAAATGGACAGTGTTGAGTAGCAGCCAAATCTTAGACTCTCATTGGAAGTTTTAATTTATTTTTAGTTTTCCATAATGTTCCATTGTAAATTTAATCTCAAACAAAAACTTATTTCATTTTACAGTGAGAAGGAGATTGTGAGATCTCAAAAGCGCTTGTATATAAATTTATTTTTAATATGGTTTTCCTTAAAAACAAATGTTTATTATTTTTAAATAGCATTAAACAATTTATTAGCATCAGCATTTACAACATTAAAATCCTTGTAGCTTTATTTCTTGATCTTTCTTTAGCTCTTTGAGATGCTCAGTGACAGACTGTGCAACTTTTCATTAAACTGGTTTATGCCTGATAGGATCTGCATCAAGAAGTTGAAAATAATAGTAACGAAAATTTTAGAACTTTTTTTTATTGTTGTTATATTGCAATAAAGCTTATTTCCAAGTTGCTTCAGGATATGATTCATTCTTGTTGTAAAAAAAAAAATCAAATCAGTTTTAGCTGCATTAATTTATAAAAATGTTTGACAATTTGAAAAGTTTTTAACATGAAAAACAAAGTAAAATCACACTAAAAATAATGCAATATATTTTCCTATTCCTAGATATAAATGTATTGTGATTTGGATTACTGGGATTTCATTTATTAATTTTTAACTTTACTGTCATTAATCGATCACAGGAACTTTTTTAGTTTTTTAAGTATTTTAGGATATTTATCTTAATTCTGAAATATTAATAAAAAATTTCTTGACAGATTTACTTAGTAATATTATATTATATTATATTATATATTTCCTAAATACTTTTGTGATTTTTTTCATTTTAATGATTTATGTTTTGCATTTTTGTATATAGTTTTCATACATGAAATGCTGTATATTATTTATAATTTTGCCATAATTTCACAGTTGATTCTCAGTTGTGATGAGTAGATACTACAATATTTTTCTGAATTTGATGTTATCATCTTACAAGATACAGTAATGATTCAGTAGTTTGAGGTCACATCATTAGAACAATAGCATTGTTTTTGGATTTGTGATGTGTAGCTTTAAATATAATGCAATACACAATTTATAAATACTAAGCCAAATGGCGAAAGACTTGTTGAAAATGTACTATTGTAAATGTTATCGTCTGTTCAAGTTGCTGGCCAACTAAATTGTTTTGACTTCTTGCATATACCAAGTTCTTCCTTTTATTTTTACTACATAGATAGAACTATTTAATATTTTAAATATTATAATATTATATAATTCAGTTTATTAAGAGCTCAGAAGATTTAGGAATATTGCAACTTTCTAAATTCATCTGATGTGAATCCTCCAGTTGTCCCACCCTAAATAAATTAATATAATGTCATAGTATATATCATTTCCTATGAATGCAATACTGAATCAGATTTTTAACTTGATTAAATGAATCCTTTTTAGTTGAAATTAAATACTGATGGCGATAAAAAGGATATTTACAATTAAATGAAACATTGTTTTTAATTGTGCAAATGGATAGGTCTGTTGGTGTACACTGTTTGAATATAATTTGACATTGCATCTTTTTGGTGAATTTGCTAATATTGTAAAGATGTAAAATGAACAACTTCATTTTTCCAGCATAGTTGAGAGGTGGTGATTAATACAGCAGTGGTTTATTATTATTAAAGTTGTTACATAAAATTGCAAAAGTCTTACTGAACAACTGACCAGTGGAATGTGTCAGTCCTGATCTAGCATTTATAATTTGTTTTTCCTTATTTTATTTTTTATTTTTTTTATGAAACGAGACCAGTATCAGGAATAGTCATTTTTAAAAGTAGGATTCTTGATCAAATTCCAGTATTTAGAATGGTAAACACTACATATTTCTAAAGTTCTTGCCAAATTTAGTGGTCCAACAAACTGGGACTGAAATCTCATATTGTTAGTGAAATAACATCTGTTTAGAATTAACTAACTCAACTATTATTCATGTGAGTATTTAGATGTAATCCACTTTGGATATTACAGTAGTCAAGCAGCAGACAAAGGTTCTATTACTGTTAGCTTCCTTTTAACTTCTGCTTTAACAAACACTGTGTAATAACATTAATAGAAAAATCTGTGTAATTATTGTGTCCTTTAGCTTTTTGGTTTTACAAATAGTCTTAGCCTCAATTTCACATTTTGTTGTTAGATCCATTTCCTATCTGTGTCTGATTGTTTGTATTCTTTTTTTAATTTTTTTTTTAAACATTCATAGACACATAAAATAGGATTTTGTCTTATTTCTTAGTAAAATTTAATAATAGAAGGTTTTATTAATTATAGAAATAATTGAAAATGCATATACTAATGTTTCTATAGCAGTGTAATGTGGATTCCTATCAATAGTATATTAAAACAGTTCTTTCCTAGGATAGTTTCTTCTTCCTTAAGAATTGCTTCTTAAGTGGCAAATGCAAAAACCCGTTGCTCATGGAATCTGTTTTTAATTATTCATTAATAAAGTAAATTGAGAGTATTAACTGGTCTAGACATCAAAGAAGTAAAAGTATATGAAACTTATCTAATCCTTGAAGCATCCTCATAAGATAGGTGATTTTGTCCTTCCATTACTGAAAGTGTTCTGGGATTTTGGTAATAACTACCAAACATATTCAGATAAGAGTATAATGTGATTTCATACGTCATTGATATTAACTTCTGTGATAGGCTGTAAAATGATACGAAAGAAATAAAATCACTGTTTTGTTTTTTTGAAAATGGATATTAAGCCTATAAAGAACGTGTTATTATCTGTTAAATGATTGGATTAAACTTTTATTCTTGAAATGACATACCTTAGCTTCTAAATTTCCATAGCTTAATAAATTGAATTTCAATAGCACAAATAATAGTTAACAGTCATAAATTTGTCATTCTGTGAACATTTATCATATTAATAGTGATATATTCATTCTTTTCTCTCTTATTTATTGACTGCTTTTTAAATGCATAGAAATTAGTAGCTGCTCAGAAACAGTTTAGTTCAAAGGAAGTATGAAGTAAATAGAACTGTTAAAAGCAGAATAATACTTGTGTCAGTGTATTTTCTTAGCTGAGTGACGTTCCGCATCTTAAAGGAAAACTTCCTTGCTGATGTTTCGTCTCTAGCTGCCAGAGACAAATCTGAAGCTCTGAAGATGTCTCTTGATAGCTAGAGATGAAACGTTAGTAAGGAAGTTTAAGAGGTGGCATCACCCAGACAGCCAAGAAGATTCATTGGGCAATGGCCGCAGAAACAGCAACATTTCAATACTTCTGTCAATTCTTAGAATTGTTTTTCATTGGTTATTGGAGCAACTAATTCTTTTTTTGCAAAATAAAATGTTAAATATAGTACAAACAAATATGAATATTCATTATCATCTTTTATTTGCTTAAATATTATTTATCTTTAGTAGAATATTTTAAAACATGTCAATCTAATGTTAATTTGAAAAATTCATGAAATAAACTGGTTACAACTGTAGGTTAAGCCAGACAAGCATTATAAAAGATCACTTTAGTTTAATTAAAGACAGTGTAAAAATACTAAGGTAAACTAATTGGCTTGAAATGAAAATAAGCAAAAGTCATCAATTTTAAATATTTATAGTGTAATTATCCTGAAAATCCTTACACTATTAACTTCTTTTTTTTATTTATTTCTATTGGAGCAATTCTATTGATATAAAAATAATATACTTTTTAATTCATTTGGTAAATCAAATTTTATTTTGTATTTTTCCAAACTTTTATGTAAAAATTCATAATGCAACTTTGTTTTCGTTGCAAGCTATATTTAATTTAATTTTGAGAAATTGTTCTCTTTGATTATAATTAAACACTATTTTTAATTAGGCCATTCTAATTAAATGTCTGTAGGTAAATTTTCCAACATCAAGAACAGTTGCCTCTCAGTTATAAATCATTATGTACACGGGAAAACAATTACAAAATGATAGTAGAAAAAAAAATCGATCAAGCGGAAAAAAAACCCCACTATTATCATAACTTAATGAAAATAATTAACAAAATTTATACAATATTTTTTTAATCAAATTTCAAGAAATTTATTTTTAATATTTCTTAGTTTAAGGAGCAAAATTTCAATATAAAGGGGAGTTTGTAAAACCCACATAAACAAATTGTAGTCATCACTGCTGTGGGAAATATTTTAGATTGACAAAGAGGATATTTTAATATATCCTTCTCATGCTGTTCACATTATTTTTTAACATTTTTATAATTATTTTGGGCAACTTGCCTCAAATAATTATACTTTTTTTTCTAAAATTACTTCAGTATTTTTCTGTAAAACAGAATGTTGCAGTATTTTAATTTTAAATTACAAATGATATTCAGTGTAGGGTCAATATACTACTTGTCATACTTTTCAGTAATCCTTGTTTTTTTCTTCTTCTTTCTTTCAATATAAGTAAATACACTGAGTTGCCATTTTATCTGGTACACCATCCTTTTTTACATAAATGCATAGATGTACATAATATTTAGTAAGAAACCAGTGGTGTTAATGAGAATGGATAAAACCCCACAAATGCTGGGTGTCCTGTTGAAACTTTCCCCATTCCCAAGTGCCTTTCAGGCATCCTTTCAACAGTTTTTTTTTTTCCTCCTGGTTAAATTCAAAACATTTCCACCATGAAATTAAAGTTCATTGTTACTTCAGTGTAAATTTAATGTTTTTTTGTTTTTTTTTCTATTTTTATTTTAAATTACATAGATTCTCTTACAATGGAAATCTTGTTTCATTGTTGTCTATGAAGTAATGGAAAATAAAAAATAGCTATAGCCTCTAAATTATATCTTTCAATCAGTGTTGTGTACAATTTAAATATCAGTTGCTACTTGCTCTAAGTTTCATGACATCTCTTTAGATTTCAATAAAACTTCATTAATTAGATTTTTGGATGAGTTTTGATTGCAATCTTTGTTCCAGAGAAGCCTTACCAAAATTCACACCTTATTTTAAAGCTGTTCTTCTGTAGAAGTTTAAATTGCAGTTTGCAGATGGTGAAAACAATGTTGTTTTTCACTTGTTACTTCAGTTATTTATGGTAAAATTTTGTGACGTAGAATTTGTTGAAAAAATAAGAAAGGTATAGGAATTCACTACACTGCATCTACCTGCCAAAATACTTCTGCATATATTTTAGTGTAAACAGATCTGGATTCTTGTTTGATAATTAGTAAATATCTTTTATTCCTTGCTAACCTAGCCTATAGTGACTTCATAAATTATATTATGAAATATCACATTAGAATTACACAGTACAGATATAATCCAACAGCAAATATACTTAACAAATTTACTATACAGTGTTGAATGTGATTATTTCAAATAATCTTTCGGCACTCAGTGGCAGTGTCTGTTGCAAATAATAATTGTTACTCTGTTAGCAATGTTGTGATTGCAAATGTAAGCTAAATGGTTCTTTTTGTTATGAATTCCTCTTCAATAGAGTTCCTTTCTGCTGCCAAGAAAATATTCTTTCTTGTAAATCTCAAATGAATGTCAGAAATTCTTCAATTTGTTTCGGTTCAAATTTGAGTAAGTGTAACATTGTATCATTAATTAGTTATCAGCTGTTTGAATTAAACTTGCAGAAGTTCAGAGATATTCTCTGATGAACATAATTTTAAATATATTTTCTGAAAACTTAGTGATAATCCAAAACCCTTTTAAATATAGTTTAGTTACTAAATGCTTTAAAAAAATATAAAGAGAGAAATGTGCATTATTGTACTGCTATTTTATTACAAAAGATTTGTAAAACATCCAGTGAGCCAAGGCTGTCTTTTGTATTATCGAATTTATGTCAAGTCAGCTTTTTATGTTAAATTCCTGTCATTTCTTTAATTGCCATCAACATTCATTACATTTTCTTCGTTTTCTGAATGCTGTTTATGAATCTTGTGTTTTAGTTGTTTGCTGCATAAATATTCACTGTTAAATTAACCTTAGCAATATTTTGACAATGCAGCATCAAAATTAATTGATTCCTTATTGATGTCTTATTTAATGATACTATTTTTAAATTAAATTCTTTGTTTAGATGTCAACTTGAATTAACAAGATTTTACGAGTGGATTTTATTTTAATGAATAGTTTCAATTCCTGCCATCTTTTGAAAATGCATTCAACTTGTGTAAGGCAGAATATTCTTAAAATGCACTCATTTTTATATTATAAGAAGAAATTTGAATATTTTGTTGTTTTTGATCCTTCAGTACATTTTTGTGTAAGTGTGCAAATATAATTGTTGTAATATTGTATCATAAACAAACGATACAATGCAGTGTTGGGATTTATTCATGAATGATGTAATCTCTAGTTATGAGGTTAGATTAACTTTCAATTATACTGTAATATATTTGTACATGTTAATGTAAATTTATGTAGATTGCCTTTTCTTGTAGCAGTATTTGTAAAATAATGAGATTAATTGTTCCTGTGTCAAAAATGTGTTCTTTAATTAAAATGTTTTGTTTTTATTTTTTCTTGTTGAATTCTGAGATTTTTTTTATTTTTAATTTTGCTGACATGGATTTGCTACATCATGAAAAAAAAAAAAAAAAAAAAAAAAAAAAAAAACTTTTTAGTTAAATCCATCTCATCCAATTTGGAAACAATTTTTCCTTTTCTATACAGTGGTGTTCAAAGAAAATGCATTACCTAGCAGTTTTAGCCTTTTGGCAACTTACAAGTTACATTAATGACAAGAAACACACAAACTTGTACAAAAACCTATTTAAATTTAGTTATTAATGGTAAAAGCATAACTTAAGTAATTATTTTGACAATTTCTCTCCAAATCCTCCCAAATTGTAAAAAAAAGAGTATTATTAACAGCATGCTGAACTCCAAAAGTTAAGGCAGAAAATTAATCAGAAGCTCTCCTCTTGTGTCAGCCTACATCAAATGTAAAAAAAGAAAAATGAAAATAATACTAGATGCACACTCTTAATATTTTGTTGAACCACCTCTGGCCTTGATGATGGCAGTATATTGTCAAGGCATTGACAAAATCAAGTTCAAAATATAGTCAAGCTGTAACTCATGGTTCCAAAGACGAACTATGGTTTCCTTTGATTAAGTGAAGAGTTGCAATGGACATTTTGCTACCATTTGTTTTTTCTGTTACAAATGTAAGAGCATTATTGTAGAAATGAAGCTATAGTAACTTGTAAAGTGCTTACGTATACTTTTTATCCAGTGACAAGGAGTAGAGTCACCCTGAAAGATATAGTTACTTAACAGTTTGAAAAGATCTCTAATTGTTGGCAGCAATTTTCTTTCCAATACTGCCTTGTAATCTTTGGTATTTAAGAAACCTTCAATAAAATGCAGGCAACTTCCTACACAATAAGAAATGCACCCCCATATCATTTGGCTGGTAGGGAATTTCACTGTAGATGTTATACTGTCTGGATGGTATATGTTTTTGGCGAATAGTGTACCTACCATCAATGCCATACAGGTTGATTTTTTTCTCATCAAATATAGAAAATAACCAATTTCCACTGATCTGGAATCTGTTTGCCATGATCTATGCCCCACTCCCATTGGGCCTTTTTAATTTTTGGTGAAAGAACAACCTTTTTCTCAGGATGAAGGGCTACAAATCCTTATTTGAAAAGGCATCTGCTGACTATTACTGCACTTGCATACCATTTCCATATGTTCTTCCCTTTCATGTTTCAGTTTAGCAGAAGCAGCTTTGAAAGCATAAGTGCTTCTAAGCACAGTCCTGTTTTACCTTGAAGACTGGTTTGTATCCAGTTCCTATTTCCCTGTCAGCAGACCCAGCATTGTTGACTTTGGAAAGAAATGTACTGACTGTCAACCGATTACAAAATACACGATTAGCAATATCACATACTGAAAGCCTTCCTCCTTTAAAACAAGAACAACACACTTTTTCCTAGGCATCAACTGCATATAACTGTCATGATGACACATGCACTCTACGGCTCTTGCAGAGGGTGGTTATATAGCTGAAAAAAGCAGATGATGCAATAATTTCTATGTTTCATTATTACGTCCGATTGTTGATCATATCTGATGCAATACCTATCAAATATGTCCAAATACAGTAGGACTTCAATATCTGCGGGGAATAGATTCCAAGACCTATCTTGATTACATGAAACCGTAGATAATACCGAATGCTACGTATATTGTGATATTTGTATAACATACATAAATACAATAAATTTTAATTGATAAATTATGGACAGTAAGACATTACCAACCATGTTATGTCCCATTCTCACTTGGTGCAAGTTTTGAAACTTATGAACCATTTTTTTTTTCAGGCCTTGGTAAACAGCGAACACTGAATCAGCAGATACGGGAGTCCTATTGTATGGAATGATTAAGTTAACTCTGCTGTGTATTTAAGATGGTGTTTGAAAAAGCCGATAAGAATTCATTTGGCAAATTGAAAAGGGTAGTACAACCAAAAAAATAAAATAATATTAGTTGGTTGGTGTTTTTAATGGTGCTAAAGCAACAGTGGTTAAAAAAAAATTGGGGGATCCACTAAGGAAAGGCAACTGTGGAGAATAAAATATAGTATGTTCCTAAGCTTTTGGGGATTTCCTTTGGTCTAGTGCTTTAACATCACATGAACAGTTTACTTTTTCCTATTAATCAAAGCGTCATACCAAACACCTGACCAGCGTTTCTCTACAAACTGCAATTGAATCAAAAATATCAAATATCAGGAAGGAAGAAAGTCGCTGACATTACCTATCGGGCCCTACCTGTGATTCAAATTGTCAAATTTTGATTTACAAAAATCTAGAAAAATCCGTGCCGGATTTAACACAAGTTCTTCATTTGCACAACTCAATCAAATACAGTCGGACCTGATATAAGGTCACTCCTTGGGACCTCGCGAAAGTGACCTTATAAGCGGGCTGACCTTAAAACCGATTCATACGCATTTGTCAATAAATAAGCATTATATAAATACAGTATCATTCTTTATAAAATTTAATATGTACAAATATATCAGTTTATTAGGCTATAGTTTTTTAATTTAGTTGAACCAATTAAAATTTAATGGAATCAGAAAGAAATTATTTTTTTAAAATTTTAATTCGGAATAAAGTTGTGTACAAATAGTACTAGTATGCTCAAGCAAAGTACTGATGTACAACTGACCTTACTTAAAATAATCCATAATACAGGACTGTCGCGATTTTGGTTTCATATTTTGTACAATTTTTTTCTAAGTTTTGTAGTTTCTGAAAATTTAATGCTCTGAGTGCTTCTGCTTTTGTCACCGCTTCACTTTCAATATCACTGTCGTTATTCTCACTTTCTAATGCATTGGAATCTAAAACTTGCGAAACAATTTCGGAAATCGAAGCTTGAGAAGTGGTAGCAATTTCATCATCAATTCTCACATATTCACTTTCCCCTTCTATAGCACAGCCGCGATTTCTGAGATCTTGTATTAACACAGATAAAGGAATATCGTCTTCATCATCTTTTTTCCTAGAATTTGAGCGGATGAAGTGCTTTGTGAAAAAACTGTCCCCTCCGTCAGTAGGAGAAATGACGCCGATAAAAGATCGTACCCACGGAAAAATTCCTGGAATTGAATCAGTTTGGCACTGAAATCACAGGGAAAAGTAACTTTAAATGCGATTACAGTATTTAAGACCTGATCATAAATTCGATAATCCATATCAAAGAATTCCTATTCAATGAGCCGGGACTTTAGAAAAGTGACCTTATGTGCGGGCTGACCTTATATGCGGGTGACCTTATATCGAGGTCCGACTGTACTTCACATTTAGAGAATTATTGAAGGTGAAGACTTATTAAAGTGTTAAAATGATGTGTCATCAACTGCTGTATGAAATCTAACAATAATAATAGTATCATGCGTGGCCCACAGCGGAAGGTTATGGGTTCGATTCCCGGACGAGGTTGGGTTTTTTTTCCCGCGTTGCATTCAAGCGAACCCTAGAGTTAAACCATCCTCAAAAGAATGGGCAAGTTTATTTCCCAGAGGCTAAAGATTGATATTATTTAAGAAATGTTTCAACTTCACAAGAATAACACCTGAGAGTAGGTATCCTTCTCCAAAAAGAAAGTTATCTTTATTTTTAATGTATTATAATTTAAAAGAAAATGAAACTAATTAAATTAAACTTATTCCCTTTCAGTTCAACGTGGATCGATTAAAACTTTGTTGACGAGTGATGTTTGGAAATCACTGGTCTAGTTTTAACTACTCCGTGGGATTTTCTGATAACATAATGTTTAGTGACCTATTTGGGAGTTATTCTAATAGCGACCAAAATCGGTAGCTATTGCGTTTGTCCTGTCCGTACACCCCTAACTGCTCCCGAACGGAGAATCGGATCTACAAACGGACTTCCCCCAATATGTTCAGAGGCCCAAACAACGTAGGAATAGGGTATTTTCAGGAGACAACGCCCTCCCACGTTGGAGATATTTACCATTCTTTTCATTGGATTCCCGATATCAGCTGAAATGTTAGAAATGCTGGTACAGTGAAGTACTTATACTTCACTTATATGAAAAATTCAGTTATACGAAGAATTTCTCATTCCACGGCGAAACCCTCATAGTCCTATATGTAATTCACTAACACGAATAATTTTTGGTTCCCCCTCATATTCGTATAAGTGAGACTTCACTGTATCTCATTTCAGTTCTCAGCTATAGCTATGCTTTAGCGCAAAGTTATATTCACTTATACTTTAATGTATTTAAAATTTATGCTATCCAAGAGTTTTATTCATAAGATTGTATCAAGACTGTTGTATAAAAAATATAAATGTTGTCTATAGATAAGTATCTTCCATAAGATCCTCTCGTGGTTCAGAGGGCGCCGAAGCTATAGGCTCCAGTGTTTCAACAACCATAGGGATTAGATGAGATTGGAGCTGCTCGTCCTTTACCCCTGGAAAGAAATCCGGTTTATTTCTTTGCTTCTCATAATAAATAGTTTTCTCAGGATACAGATAGGATATATTTCTTATATGCTTTACAACGAATAAAACAATGAGAACGAAATAGCTGTCTTTAGATTGGAAAAGTATTTTCCAGATTCCAAAAATGTCTTCCGGCAATATCGAATCTCTGAAAATGACTAATTTATTTTACTAATTAATAATTTATTGTACGAAGTATTTAAAATATATTTAAACAGTATTTTTTGCATTGGCTCGCACGAAAACCTTCGGCTGAAGTAAGAAATAAATCGCATCCATTACATATTAGCGTTTGGTTTTTGATTTCAGTATTACTGGAGTATCTTCTGTGTAGGATGATAATCGGTAATTACATTTTGAAGTCCTCACTTAAATAAAAAGATTAAACCATCTCTATTTGTGTGATGCCGGTACGCACCGAAGTGCGAGCTTCGTATCCGAAGCATCGGTGTTCCAGGGAGCGCTAGTGTTCCCAAGATGGCGAACCCCTAGCAGACTCCCGAGAATTTCAAGGGAAAGATACTGGGGTGGTTTCCCGTGACCTTCCCCAGGACGCCATTAAGGAATGACGTCAGACCGAAGAGAAAGTGAAGAAGAGGCTGGACAACACAGGAAAGGAAATTGAAACAGCCATGCCACTGCCGGGATTCGAACCCAGGTACTGGTGCACTGGCCGCCACGGCAGACCGCCGCCGTGACCGCACGGCCATCTCTATTTGGATTACGAAAATTAATTATTTTGAATAGGTCTATAATAAATCTGAAATACTGCTGTTAAAATTTTGTGGGTGCTAATTATAAACAGACGTCGGGAGAGAAGTTATTGGCTTTTTGTTTGGTTGGAAGGCATGATACCAAAGTACTTAAAACAAATAGAACTTTCACTTTTGTATAAACTTACATAAAGGAGGCTCCCCACAACCAAAATGTGCTCTGAGATTTTTAAGGGAAAAAAAATTCAATCTTAAAGTTCGTTAGTATTTTTTTTATTTTTTTTAGTGTTCAAAACATTCAATACAGAATTATTTGGAATTACACAGATTGTTAACAAGTCATTTATTCCACGTCTATTCAAAGATTTAAAAAAAATATTCAAACGTTGGAATTTAACTGTTATAAAAGACTAAAATTTGATAAAAAAAAAAAATCCAAACAAATTGTAATAATTTCAACCAATAAATCAATCTAGATCTTCCAGCATAAATGATTCTTATTTTTCACCAATTCCTCTTTCCTTATCCTTAACTGAATCTTCGTCATTTGAGTCGTAAACTTCTCTCTCACTTCCCGATCTCGTATTTGCAGGACTAGGTTCATCTGAGGACTCGAATTCCTCCTTTGGTTCATGGTTTTTATCATCTGTTGAAGTTTCACTTGAGGTCTCGTCTGTTTCCTCCTCTTCAGTTTTCTTCCAGTACTGCATTAAATAAGATATTAAATCGTCGTTGTTACAGGGATCTAAGAAAAAGTTTGAAAGTTTTTTTTTTTAAGATATTTTAAAGATAAAGGTTTATTTTAGAAGATATGGAGTTATTACAAATTAAGTAACCAAAGATTAAGTCTTGGACGATTCTAGACCATAAGAAAACTAAATCTATGTGTGAGTGTATCTTAAAAACACCGATGATTCACTACTTGTCTACCCTAATAACAGAGAACAATTGCTACCAAATATTAATTTAATGTTACAAAACTCCAAACTACTGTAGGTTTTGAAAGAAACCTTTTATCTGAGATCTCTTTTTTCTACTTATTCTAACAGCAAAATATATAAATTATAATATTTAATTATATCTTATGAATTTACTAATTCTCTTCAGAAGCGTATGATTGTTTCATTCTTTACTAATAATTTAATTTAATTTTACATAATATAATGTAATTATTATGTAACTTCAGCACCTGCACACAGGATCTAGAAGTAGAACCTAACAGACCTAATTTCTTAGTATATAAAAAAAAAAAAAAAAATTACAGCCAATTCTAAACAGCTCTTCATTCCCCTTATGTGTATCAGTTTTGATCTGTGACCATGTTCATGAGAACTTTTTTATATACGTCTTAAATACTGAATGCTAAAAAAGCAGATTCTGATGGCAGTTTTTTAGTTCTTCAGTGTTTAGCAATGATTGGATAAAAACTGTATATCCATCAAAACAAATTCCACTGGTATCAGAACTTCATTTAATTTATTGTACAATGAATGTATATTTACTACTGTCGAACTGGAACAGAATTCCGATTTTTCAAATTTCAATAACGACAAGGAACTGACGAGCGAAACTGAGTACGCGGGTTGAATTAAAGATTTAGGAAAGTTTATTAGTTATTTTCACTAATCATTTCATTTAGTAAAATTTTTATTCTAAACTTATAGCTTATTTAAAGATAATAAAGTATATTATTTCAGATAATTTCGAAAATATAAATGTCGGTGTCCTGATTTTTGTAGTGGTGACACGCCAAGGAACCGACGTTTTACGTAGAAAGTGGAGATTTTGACAATATTATAAGAAACTATTTTTAACTTATATAACTAAAAAGAAAGGACAGTTATCTTTTTCATTTAATTTTGAATAACTTACAATGTGTCAGTTTTAGATTAGCACTTTACGGCAAGTGGACATCAAGTTACCCAATTTTCGTAGAATCGCCAATATATAAAAATAGTAACTTCCCATTAGGCCTATTAGAATTATTCATGTGCTTTTAGGCTTGGCAAATATCTTGGTATAGAAATGTCATTAAAAATATGAAAATACCAAAGTTATAAAAAGTTACAGATTTGGTTTAAATGCAGTATGTGGTAACCGGAAGTTAAAAA
This sequence comes from Thereuonema tuberculata, assembly GCA_023159025.1. Classification (NCBI taxonomy): domain Eukaryota; kingdom Metazoa; phylum Arthropoda; class Chilopoda; order Scutigeromorpha; family Scutigeridae; genus Thereuonema; species Thereuonema tuberculata. The sequence continues at coordinate 1,334 of JAFIDM010123572.1, read as the reverse complement.
CATACTCGGGGCTAATCATTTAACAACCATAATCTTTTGTAAATATTAAGTATGGAGCATTCTAGCAACAGATCCTTTTTTTGTATTCGATTTCGATTTTTCTACTAAATTTTAAACATTTAGTTCCAAAACAGCCATATTTCGCAAAGGGAAAAAAAAACAAAAAAAAACCCACTTCCGGTTACCATAAACGACAGTTTTATCACAGATTTTTTTTTCACATTTATTTCAAAGGAAAGTTACCTTCTTCACTATCCTCTGGTTTCTTCCTTTTCTTTGTGGCTAAATTACCTTCAGCTTGAGCACTTCGCTTTTTCTCCATATTTAGGATGAAAATCGTATTGGGTTTCTCCTAAAAGCCACTTCCGCACAAATTTTTAAAATATTCGGAATCTCCAGACACAAGTAATGTTCTGACGCTTGATTGAATAAATTTTAAATTTCAATTAAAATGTTATCAGATTTTTTTTTTTATGAATTACTTTTCGTATTTTTTAAAGCGGAAAATTTAACGTTTTTAAATTTACTTTAATATTTATACTTTTGTATCAGTCTGCTAATTCTTTTAATATCTGAATCTATTATTAACGGACATTTTAAAATAAGATCTTTTTCTCAGATATAAATATATATATATATATATATATATATATATATATATATATATATATAACAAACGCGGAATACTTGGGATCATCTTTGAAAAGTGCAGGATTTCGGAATTCTGAATTAGGGATGCTCATCGTAGAAAGAAATTGTTTTTATTAAAACTATTCGATCTGCAGTAATCGGTTTTCATTTTAATATCAAATTATTAAACTGTATATGCATCAGGACCCGGTAGCCGAGTGGGTAAGGTGCTTGGCTGCGGGATGGAGGTCGCGGGTTCGATTCCCGGTCTCAGCGGAGAGCGGGAATTTTTCCACGCTCCATTCTCCTCCAAATGGGTCCTAGGGCCTACCCTAGAATGGATACCGGGTTTCTTTCCCGGGAGTTAAAGGCGGGCGGGCGTCGGGCTGACCTCCCGACCTCAACCTAGTCCCGTTGGTCAAGTAACGGCGGGAGCCTTACCTCCCGCCAGCCCTTGGGCCTGCATAGGCCTGACGTGGCATTCTTTAACTTAAACTTTTTTTAACTTTATATGCATCAGGAATTAAACAGAATTTTAATTCTTAGGATAGAAGGGCCAAATTCCCAGAAGTCCTTATCAGTCGTCAAAAATGAAATAAAAACGGCTTGAATGGAGTTCCACCCATCTTATATGGCACCAGGAGCCTTCAAGATGGCATTGACCCAAAAAGCACCTGTCGGTAAGACTTGAAATGGGTAGCTGC
>JAFIDM010123571.1:2584-26734 GCA_023159025.1 Thereuonema tuberculata | reverse complement strand
GGGGCTTGGCACTATACGAAATCTGATAACTTTTTAACAGTGAAAGCGTTAGGAGCATCTTGGCAACGTATTTTACATGAAATGTTTTGGGTGAGATGAAATAGTTCCATGAAACGGCCAAGCCGTACTTTTTGACCAAGATATAGAGTTTTTAGAGTTAGGGCTTGTAAAGTTAGGCCTCGTAGAGTTAGGGGCTTGGCTCTACATGAGATCTCATATCTTTTTAACAGTGAAAGCATTATGAGCATGTGAGTCTTGGCAACTTATTTTACACGAAGTGTTTTGGGTGGGATTTCATTTCTTTTTGTAGGATGAGATCTGATAACTTTTTAACAGTGAAAGCGTTATGAGCATGCGAGTCTTGGCAACCCCTTATTTTACATGAAATGTTTTGGGTGGGATTTCATTTCTTTTTGTAAGATGAGATCTGATAACTTTTTAATAGTGAAAGCGTTATGAACATGTGAGTCTTGGCAACTTATTTTACATGAAATGTTTTGGGTGGGATTATCTATTACAACTAAATTTAGTTTTAAGATTATTTAGAAAATCGATTTTTTTTTCAATACCCTACTTTTCTGTTTTTCTATTGGTCAACTTGTATATACAAGCTGTTTGCACTTTTGTAAGAAATCACATTATTACACAGTATTATTTAGGCCGAAGCATTGAGGGTACGACGTATTTCAGATCTCAATAAAATCCAAAGTATAAAAGCTAGATAAATGAAACTTAGCGTATTTCATTAGTATGGTAACTGCATCTTATCCTGAAAATTTGAGCTCTCTAGTTTTATCCAGGCCGAAGCTATGAGGGTTCGATAATAAATAACCAGACCCCCCCTTTATGAGGGGTTGGAATGTGAAAGTTACGGATTTCTTAATTTTTTTGGTTGTTTGTGTGCTAATCCTAACCTGCATACCAAATTTCAGCTTTCTAGGACTTCAGGAAGTACCCTAGAGGTTTTGATGATCATGAGTCAGTGAGTCAGTGAGTCAGTCAGTGACGGAATCGACGTATTTTAGGTATTAATAAAATCCAAAGTATAAAAGCTAGATAAATGAAACTTAGCGTATTTCATTAGTCTGGTAACTGCATCATATCCTGAAAATTTGAGCTCTCTAGTATTATCTAGGCCGAAGCTATGAGGGTTCGAAAATACGACGAAACACTTCCAGAAAAGGTACGTAGTGCCCTTCCTGCCTTCGGCTCGTCTTGGCGGGGGCACTCCCGTGCCCCCAGATAACGCCAGCTATGACGTTTTGCGGATGGCAAACCTAACGGTCATATTTCACGCATTCATGTATTCACGAACGCGTTCAAGAACCAGTACAAACATGTTTCATGGAATAAAACTTTTAGAAGTGTAGTACATTTGTTTTGTTATCAAGTAAGTATATGTCATAACCTAATTATATTAGAATAGCTTTCAAATAACTTTTATATATTCAATCTGCAAGTTGCCCAAATTAGTAATATTAATATTAATTAATGGTATTACTAATTAACATTACTAGTAATATTTATTAGACTGCGTGTATGAATACGTGGGTACCACAGATCATAGAACGAATTTTTCGTCCTAACATGAAATCAGGGCCCCCACAAGGGGGGGGGGGGATCAGTTGGTCCCTCAGCAAGGGCCCCGGACGTCAAAGGGGCCGGGCTGTTGTCTTTACAGAATAAAACTGTATGAATTAGCCTATCAATTCTAGCTTTTTTTTAATGATAAATCTATGTTTTATTTCAATAACTTTTTGTTTTTACCGTCTGTATAGAGTTATTCTGCTTGACAATGTTTGCATAGAGCAATTTTTTTCTAAATTTTATTCTAAATTTAATTTGTTTTAAAAACATTTTAAAATGATACATGTATAAGTGGGTAGTTTTTAATCAGCCGAGAAAATCACAACAACTTTCCAGCATTTTTGATCTGCTTGAAATTCCTGTAATTTTTCCATTACAATTAGGAAAGCTAAAACAATTACTTTTTCATGTAATAATTTTTCATGTTAACTGTGTAGTAAAATGCAGATGTGTTCTCGAGTGGAAGTCTCCGCTAGGGAATTTAAATTCTTTATAAATTTAGGGTTAGTTTCTCTCTTCTTGTTAAGCTGTATTTTTTTTTTATCGTTTTTGTTTTAATTCTGTGCTTTTTTTTTTTTTGCATTCATTCTCTGGCGATTTGGCTTATTAAAAATGTGTATTTTTTTTCTTGTCTTAAAAACACAATCGGGAAACCAGCCCCATTTTATATATACAGATATGTATCTGTTTGTGTGTTTTTATAACATAAATAAAACGTAGCAGTGTAAGAAAATTTTCGAATAATCAACAGTAATATAAAAGTTTGTTTAATTTGGCTTTATGTATATTTTCTATTTATTTCGCTAGTTAAAGATTTATTTTGACTAGTATTTGTCTACATTTTCTCTGTATTTTCAGGCATTACTGGAATGGGCGCAGCATGCCAGCAAATGCATTTCATTCCACTTTTAGGATAGGCGTTAGGAGGAAATATTGAATTTAAGTTTCAGATCTTGTAATACTGCTGTACATTCCCTGACAAAATTGATAATGGTTTGTAATTATCTTTGTCAGAATTCATTTATTACATTTCATTTTTTGATTGTTGATAATTAATTATTTTATTCGAGACAGTGTTAAGTTAATTTGCTCTAAAAATAATGGTAATAACTGAGTGTGCCATATTTAAGCTGTAGAAGTACTCCACACTGTTTCTGCATTTAAATGTAATTATCAAAATATGAAAGAAGTGCTAATCCAAATTAATACGTCCGATAGTGAAAACCCTATAAGCAAATCGGAGGAAAAAATTGGCAGAATGTTTCAACGATTATAAAACAGCATTGTTATCTGTTTATGGGATAAATTAATAGAAAGAATAAATAGTAACAAGTAAATCATTGCAAGACACCCAGTATAAATTGTTGTTAGGAACAAATCTGCTAAAATCGCTTCCAATTTTATTATGACTGCCAGGAACAACTTTGACGATATTAAGAACTGTGCCAATTTATTGACGAAAAACCGGAAGTACCCACAGATAAAAATTTTGTCGTAAACGTACATAATGTCATTTGTGATGTACTAATTTCAGAATTATCCCGGAGAAGTGCCACTTACCGTGAAGTTCTAAAGGATTTCGGATTATTTTTTAATCTTAAAATGCCTCATGTCCAATTTTAATGATTGTGTGGAAAACTTATGCACAAAATATCAAAATGATATTGATATGTATAATTAATAATTGGAAGTTTAGAATCTACATTTCCTAATGTAGAGACAATTCTGAAACTATTTTTGACAATTTCTATTTGCAATGTAAGTGATGAACGTTCTTTTTCAGTTCTGAAAAGAGTTAAAAATTATTTAAGAAATTCCTTATCTGAACTCCATTTAAGTCACTTGTCTATGATATTTATAGAAAATGATATAGTTAGGTTATTATAAGGGGCATTAAAAAGAAACGAGCCGGAGGCCTAGGAACAGAAACCAGTACCTGTATGTCAGAAATATTGGCCCTGGCTGTTGAGGCACTTGTCCCACTGCGATACAAGGCGTTGAATGGCTGTCTCGTAAAATTACTGGGGCTGCATTGTGAACCAATTCTGAACGTACTGCTTGACGTCTCGTCCCAGGTGAATCGTTTGCCCCTCAGAGCCTTTTTTAGGGTACCAAAAATGGCGTAATCGCAGGGAGAGAGGTATGGAGGGTGTCGAGAACCTCCACTAGAATTTCTGCCAGAGTGCCGTGATTGTGTTTCGTATGGGTGTTTTCGTATGGGTGAGCTTGCCTGGATGACACTGAGAACACTAATGGAACACTGGTAGCTGGATTGAGTCATCCAGGCAAGCTCACCGGTGGGGGTCATTCTGCTCCACCTTGGACGGCGACATCAAGCAGTACATTCAGAAGTGGTTCACAATGCAGCCTGACTGGTTTTCATAGATTATGAAAGTCTAATTGATAAATTTGCTAAAACTGAATCGAGAAAAGTTCCAATTTAGTTTGTTTTTTCTATTCCTAAAAGAAAATGATATTAATATTATTGCATTCCAATGTATTATTCCATACTCATAAGTTATTTACGATATGAATCGCCACTTTGTTTTGCAATTCAGTATGACGCTACAGTAATTCGTTCCTTATTTACTCTATCGTTTTTCATTCCAAGGAAAGGATTTGTAAAGTGAAAATTTTTATGTCTTAACTGTTATTTAAATGTAAATATGTACGTTGGAAATAGACGCAGTGGCTGATTTAGCACTTGAGAAGCCCCAGTCGTAATTCAGTATGTACCAACCCCTTGCTAAATATTTTCACTACCCCTACATCCTGTACATTCAACGCACACGTTTTTTACTCTGGTAGGCACTTTGCGTTGGTCGAAAAAAAGTGAAACACATGGAAATAATATTGAAAATTAACCGTTGGTGTTTACGTACATTGGCAGAATCCATTATAATACTATGGAAAAGTGCCATTAAACAAACAAAGAAGAAGAAATGTTTTCATAATTTAATTAATTATATCTATACTAATAGATACAATTTTAAAGTTACAAAAAAAGTAATATATTTAATTAACTGTATCTATAATAAATTCATTTTCATAACACGATCGTTGCAACCAATTAAAAAAATTACCTACAAATTTATTTTGTTAAACATATCTAACACCTAAAATTTATATATATGAAGTCAAACCTACGCTTACCTATTACGGTTAGTACCTATTAAATGGGAAACGCATAGAAATATTTATTTAAATTAAGTAAGCACATCATCTGAAGCACAACTGTTGCATAACGAGCCGACCACATGACTGAGCCGATGACATGGTATCTCGCTCGCTCACCTGTGCATTCACAGTTCGGCCTTTCTCGGTAAAGTTCGGTTCTTGTCGATAGATTTATAATACAGTAGAACCTCATTATAACGGACTAATAGGGGCTGAAGGTTGTCCGTTTTAATGAAAATCCGGTTTATTTCAAATAATAATTCTTATAGGGGTGTAATGATACATCAATGAAAATACAGTAGTTAGCTATAAAAAGTGTTTATTGTATAACAAATAAGAAACAGCCTTCAACATAATAGGTTGAATTGAAAAAGATGTGTACGTATACACTGCATTAATCTTCAGAACAAGAAGTTTCTGATTCATGTTGATTCTTACTTTCATTGGTTTGAAAAAATAATTTATTTTCTGCTAGTTTTGTTCGATCGATGTTTAATCGCTTGCTTAGAACTATAAAACTCCTCAGATATAAATTAGCATCCTTTATTATTATTACAAATTTTTTAAAACTGTCCGTTGAAAGTGACGTCCGGTATAGTAGGGTCCGTTGTAATGAGGTTCTACTGTAGTAGTATAGATTAAAATGGTAATTATAGTTCCACTTGCCATTTTCACATTACAAATAAGCAGAGGGATCGGATATAAATAAACAATCTGAGATTTAAAAAAGAGGTTGAATATATTCATTATTGATGAGGGGAAGGAAAATGAAACATGAATCAAAAAACAATATAAAATGAGTTATAAAAATTGTAATTTTTTAAAATTTGTTTTGTTTTTATTTTATTGAAATAGTTCCTTTAATCCCATTTGTGAACCCTTTTCAATGTACTCGATGTTATGTAAATCATAATGATTTCCCGCCTGGTTTTTTTTCAATCTAGTATTTGTGAATTTAAAACTTTTAATTAAATATTTTAATGTCTTAATTAAATTTATTATTTATATTTCTAATGACTATTTCATTGTATTAATTTCAATATATCGTACCATGTCCTTGTTATTATAAATATAATTGTAACTTATTCTATATTATTTTTTGAATTATGTTTCCTTCCCCTCATTATTAATGTATTCGACCTCTTTTTTGAATCTCAGATTGCCAGTTTGGTTGATGTTTATGTTTACTGCTCCGCTCCTATAGGTATTATATAGATCAGTAATATAGCCTATCAATGATATAATACAATGTATCAGTAATATAACATTCCTCAATAAAAGGGCTATCTAACGCATAAAGTATATACACTCATGGACAAAAAAATTAGCGCACCAAGAAGGAGTCGTCAAAATGAAACGAAAATTTACATATGTAATGACTACTTTGATCTAAGTAAGTGATTAGAAAATCAAAGAAAAAAGATAATTTATTTCAGAGAAAAAGGCAAAACAACGGAGGAGTTAATACTCCGTTGGATCCCCTCTAGCGCGAATGCACGATGCGATACGATCGGGCATTGAGGCATACAAGTTCTGTATGATGTCTTGAGACATTTCGTTCCATATTTGCTGTAACCTTGCCTCTAGTTCGTTCAAACTCGTGGGATGCCCAACTCGTCGTCCCAAATGATCCCAGATATGCTCGATTGGAGACAAATCTGGGGATCGGGCAGGCCAAGGAAGGGTAGTATCAGTGCGGAGACAGTCTTGTGACACCCTTGCCGTATGAGGCCGAGCACTGTCTTGTTGAAAAATGGCTCCTGGGAGCCGCTGCATGAGTGGCAACACATGTGGTTGCAGGATTTCATGAACATACCGCTGGGCTGTCATGGTGCCACGGAACAATACTAGGGGTGACCATGTATTGTAGGCAATGGCACCCCATACCATCACACCAGCTGTGGGAGCGGTGTGTCGCTGTACAGCAAAGGCAGGATTGAAGCGTTCACCACGGGCTCTCCACACACGAACACGATTGTCATCACTGCCGAGATTGAATCTGGATTCGTCGCTAAAGACGACCTGGTTCCATTCCGCTGCAGTCCAGTTTCCTCGTGCGCGGCAAAACTCCAAACGGAGGCGTCGATGGGTGGGCGTCAAGGGCAGCCCACGTAATGGGCGCCGCGATACCAACTCTTCTTCAGCCAGGCGCCTTCGTATGGTTCGAGAAGACACAGCGGCCCCTATTGAAGGTGCTACCTGTGCCTGGATGGCGGCCGATGAAGCAGTTGGCTGTACGCTTGCATTTCTGACTATGCGGCGGTCTTCTGGACGATTGGTCTGTCGAGGGCGTCCTGAGCCTGGTCTTCGTGTACATGACATCTCTCGGGTCCAATGGTCCCAACACCTCCTCACAACACAAACAGAGCGGCCTAATTGACGAGCTACTCGCCTAGCTGACCACCCACCTTCGATCATCCCGACGATTCTCCCTCTCTCAAACTGCGACAACTGCGTATACTGTCTTCGAACACGGCGTAATGGCATGTTTACCTCAGCTCTTCCTTTGTAAATGATTCAGCACACTCAAACAAGCTTTGGTTACCTGTTTTATACTCCACAGAGTACGATGTTCAACGCCCTCTACCGGCTATACGTAACGCGCAATCACGCTGCATTTCTAATCATTTGCATATCTCCCCGACATGTACCTTCATTGCAAGTTTCGTTACGATCCCGCAATTATTTCTTGGTGCGCTAATTTTTTTGTCCATGAGTATATATAGCCGTGCTGGCGTGGCCGTGCGGTCTCGGCGGCGGCCAGTGCGCCAGTACCTGGGTTCGAATCCTAGCAGTGGCATGGCTGTTTCAATTTCCTTTCCTGTGTTGTCCAGCCTCTTCTTCGCTTTCCCTTCGGTCTGACGTCATCCTTAATGGCGTCCTGGGGGCAGGCAACGGGAAACCACCCCCAGTATCTTTCCTCAGGTGTTTCTAGGAGATCCATGTGAGACCTCCATAGAACTGGACCTGTCTTCGGACAGAAAACTATGGATATATATATATAGTTTTCGTCTTTCATTTCAAGATATATATATATATATACATATAAATCCAAAACACAAAACTTGAAGCTGGTGGTCTTCAAATTTCGTAAAGCAACGATTTCAATCAATCATTTGCAATTTAGAATTCAGAAAGTATAGAATATAAGAATAAAAATTAACTTATATTACTAAACCTATAAAATTGCCAGACAGTGATTTGTGATTTGAAAATTCCAATATCAAAAAAACAAATCACTGTTTCCATGGAGATATAATTAGTCTCCACTTCGTTAGTGGCGAAATTTGGAACTAATTTAGAAATTAAAATGCAACACAATCAAGACCCTGTTCTTTCAAAATTTAAAATTAAATTTAAAATATAAATTTATCTAAATATCAATATTAAATCTAAATTTAAAAATAAAAATAAAAATAAAAATAAAAATAAAACTATCCTACATTATAGTTAAATTATATAATTTTCAGAAAGAAACTAATAACTAAATTATTTAAAACTGAATTTAAAATTAAAATAAAAAATTAAGAAATGAAATTACCCAAAATAACAGCTAATTTATCTAATTTAAATATATAAAATATAAATTACAAATTAACTAATATAAAAATGACTTAATTGAATAAATATAAAAATGACTTAATTGACTAAGTATAAAAGGAAGTAATAAAGAGTGCATCAAGTCTCCATTACTTATCAAATTATCTATATCTAAATCTAAATTTAAAATAAGTTACCCAATTTAATAGCTAAATTATCCAATTTTAAAAAATAATAATTATAAAATCACGAATTAACTATCAACTAAATTATCTAAAACTAAATCTAAAATTAAAATTAAAAATTAAGTACCCAAAATAACAGCTAATTTATTTAATTTTATAAATATTTTTAAATTGAACTATTATAAAGAAAATAATAGAAAATGAAAAGAACAAAAATCCTGCAATATTGAGTTAAAATATTAACATAAATATTTGAATACCTTAATGAGAAGATATGGTACATAATTCTTCAAAATTAGACTTATATAAATCCGAAACACAAAACTTGAAGCTGGTGGTCGTCAAATTTCGTAAAGCAAAGATTTCAATCAATCATTTGCAATTTAGAATTCAGAAAGTATAGAATATAAGAATAAAAATTAACTTATATTACTAAACCTATAAAATTGCCAGACAGTGATTTGATTATTGGAATATTTCAATATTGAAATAATAACTATATTACACAATTTCAGAAAAAATTTACAAAAAATATAAAATTAAATATATTCATAATTTTATTTAATCATTTTTTCTTCAAAACAGGACTTGTTAGACGTTAATCATTTAAGTTATCTAATGACAATTCAAAATTAAATCCTTTTATTTAAGGAAGTTTTGTGTTTGATATGATAACTGTCATCTTTTTATTTTTAATTTTTATTTTATTTTTATCTGTATTATTTTATTTATTTTTATTTTTTTTATTTTTATTTCTATGTGTATTAAATAAATATAAAAAAGTATATAAAAAACAATATAAAAAAAGCAAAAAAAGTATTATATAAAAAAAGAAATTAAAAAAAGATAAAAAATAAAAACTTAAAAAAGAATATTTACAATAAAAAAGAGCAAATTTTCTTTTTATAATGCGTTTTAATATTTCTAAATTTTAGTCTAGTTTCAAAATTTAACACCAGATGCTGCTGATGACGTGAATGTTATTCGAACTTTTGCATTCATAGAAACGGTTTTTTCAAATTTGTTTGGGATTTTAAATTTCAGAAAACTGTCCAGCTTAACTATATGTTTAGTAATATAAGTTAATTTTATTCTTATATTCTTTACGCTCTAAATTACTAAATTGCAAATGATTAATTGAAATCTTTGTATCGCTAAACTCGAAAATATGCATCATTCGAGTTTGGCCATTACATATATATATATTTTGAAATGAAAGACGAAATTCGATAGAGTAAATACTGAATTGCATACTGAATTGCAAAACAATATGGTGATTTATATCGTAAAAAACTTATTTATAATCCATTAATATTATGAAATTGCTGAGCTTTTACAGCCACTAAACGCTTGGAATCTGCTATCGATATTTCTTTTGAAGTACAGAAGTCTTACTGCTTCAGGTTTGTTTGTTTTTTTATCCTCTTGATAGCAATAAGCCTTTACAAAAGCAAAGGCGTTGTCGATGTCATCCAGACGCATTTGTAACATTTAAAAATAGTTAAATTAAATCCTTGCTTGATAATATATTTTTGTCGTATTCTTCACTAGGCTGTAATCAACTCTACATTCCAATTGAAAAATTTTCGAATGCTTGGAATCGTTTCATTGAAATCAAATCTTTTAGTTCGCCCTGTATATCTATGCGGGTTAAAACAAAGCACATGGCTTTGTGTATCCCATTAGCCAAGCAGTAGACTGGTGGGATATTTTGTAACTACGAAGCCCCGCCTATCCTCAAGTGGTCCGTTAGAGTTGATGATTTATTAACTATCCGTTGGAATTCAAACATTTGGTCACTGTTCTTAGGTTATTTCTCGGGCTTTGGAAAACATTATTTAAATTAAAATAAAATTTTAACTGGTTGTGTATAAGAGATCTTAACTTCCACAAACTGAAATAAGTAAAAAGCAATAATGAGATTACACAATTCTTTCTCGCCTTCAGCTATCGTCAAAGGTAATCCGGGGCGGTTGTTTCGTTCTTTTAAGAATCATCAGCCAGTGTCACCCATATTGATGGTCAACTCGAAGGCATGAAAATATAGAACAATAAAATAAAGTAAAAAATATAGTACAGAAAAGCCGCTATAGTTTAAAACGAAATACTGCTTATTATACACTAAGGCTTATTTTAATTTAAAAATAAAGTCATTATAGTTGCTTAAAAGCAAGTATTTATTTATTCTATGGTTTTACTAAAGTAATTTTTTCAAAAAATAATCAGAAAGACACATCAAATGCTTCTGATAATAACTTATATTCATGAATAGATTACTAACATTTTGAGCTCAAAATTCTCTTCTAAATTTTAATTGTCTAAAATAATACATTAATAATATTACCCGTGAATTTGCAAGGAAGAAAATAAATTACATTGCGTCTATCAGATGCGATACCTGAAACGTAGATTTCTTTTTTTGTAAGTGATTTTAAAACTGCACATTGTAAATAAAAATATAGCGATATTTAAAGAAACCGATTAACAGAACCACTATTGAAATTGGAGGAATGTTTGTGATTAGGTGATACGAAATAGAGTATAATCTAATGCACTAGGAAGCCTACACGCAATAAAGGAAGGTGATTAAGATAAAGCTTAGCTGATGGAACCGTTGGGCCCAAGAAGATTCCACTGCCAAATTAGATAAATATATACCAGGAAAAGAACAGATAAACAAGTCTATTAGATAAAAGAAAAACAGATATTTATAAATAAAATCAATGCAATACAATAACACCAAATAAGATTAAATAAGAAGTAGCCTTACAATATTACATATCAAAATAACAAACGTAAGGATAATACACACTAGTAATTGATAGAGTAAATGATAACAATAAGGTTTAACAGTAATATAAAATTACGTAAATAGTCCCACAATAGTTAATGTCTCTATAATGATGACAGTCTGAAGAACAGTCTTTCTCAAATAAAACATACTTCTACACTAGTGTCTTCCTTAAAGTTCACATCCAGTTCAAAGAAAAAAATTGTTACTCACAAGTTCAGCCTCTTTGACTTGGATACTCACGAAAATAAACATTGAGGATACCCACTGAAAATCACAAATTTGTGCTCGTCGAAATTCACACGCAAACACAGGGAAACACAATGCTAACTTCACCTTTTCCCTTTCACTTTTGCGATCGTCGCACACATCCAACAATGTCTTATCCTTAGTTTGTCTCGGTGTGCACGATTATTCTGTTTTCGTTTCCTAATAACAAGCTGACATCCAGGAAACTGTACATTAACAGAAATTGTCTCAATGTATCAGGAGACGTAGAACCAATAGGATAAAACGCAGTCTCACCATTAACTGTGCACAAAGATAGAAAGACAAGCCGTATCTCGATTCCCAAAATCGTCACTTATCTCTGACCGTGGGTGACACGTCCGTCACCCCGAACGTTTCACGGGGAGATTGCCTCAGAAGTTTCATGGGTGCTTTAATAGGCATGGTGACGTAGACAATAGTCAGCCAATGGCCCTTCAAGAAACAAAGGGTGTCGTGAAACTCCAGATGACATTATCGGAGTCCCACAGAGAAAATAAAAATGGCTACACCTTCTCGGCAGCATTAAAGTAACTCAAATAAAAACAAAGTTACATGTAATACACTATACAATAATCAACAGATAACAATAATAAAGTTAACATAAGATGGAAGGGAATAAGAATATATAAAAAAAATGAAAAATAAGGAGATTTAATGTGAAAACTTTCCAAGCCAAGTTTAATTGAAAAATAAAGAGAAGAAAGAGATAAAAAAAAATGGCGGAGAAATCAAGAAAGCAAAAACAAGTCAAAGGTCCCTTTTGCATCAGCAAAGTGACAAAAAGGACACGAGCTTGTGTCAAAGAAAAGGAATGAGAAGGAAAATAAAATAAGGAAACTTAAAAGACCGTAACAATTGACTTAACATGAACAGAAAAAAAAAGGTTTTTGGACTAAAAAAAAATATCTTAACCTAAGAAAATAAATAGATGATATAAGGTTGATCACAGTAGAATTAATAATTCGCAGTTTATCTGAACTTTATAAGGTGTCTTAAAAGAGAAAACTTTTGAATTTTGAATCACCTTGTAATAATATTACCAGATCAAACTAACTAACAATGGGAAAAATCACATGATTTCTCTTGCACCACTTCGCCAGTCAATATTACAATACACAACCTTTCTAGAATGATCTTTGAAATAAATAGCAATTAACTCACAGTTTCTTTTAATCAGTACTGTGTGAAGTTTTCTGTCTTCGAGAGTTTATAATGTTCATATAAACTTAAAAATTATTCAATTTATGTGGAAGATGCCATGCTAAAACTCAGATTTCTTGCGATACAATAGTTGCAGATATTCAAGAAAGAAAGTGACCTCTATTCCATTTATATACCTCCTGAAAATTCACACCATTCCTAATTTGAATACTATTTATTGAAAACTCTAGATTTCCATTTAAGGTATTAGTTCATTTTATAAAATAGGATTTTACTTATCGATGTAGAAATACTGATGTAAAAAGGTGATCAACTGAAAGCCAAAAATGCTAACAAAACAAAAAAAAAAAGGAAAAATATTCGTTTCAAACGATTAACGAACTTAAAACGCTTTGAACTTAAGGCATCGAAATGTTTAAATCTAAAAATTATTGAATGATTTTTGAATAAATTTTTAATCAATTGCATTTTTAAGATTTTATTAAACTTAAGTAGCATTAATGAATACTTTATTAAGGAACACTTTCAAAAGAGGCAAGTGTCTGTATTTACCAATCTAATGCTGTAGAAATCTGAATGAAAAAAATGAATATATCTGTTTACACGAAAGGACCAGATTTTCGGCAAAATGAATGTTACAATTGGCTATAAATTTTACCATTTTCTAATGCATTTTAGAATACGATTTTTTTAAATTACAAATGACCGAAGGAATTCAGACATTTTGTCACAATTATTAATTTCTACGTTAAGTTTTGGCTAGTGAAAACATTATTTAAATTAAAACAAATTTATAACTATTTATATGGGGGAGAGTTTAACTTGCACAAATTGAAACAGAAAAAGCAAGAATGTGATTGCATAATTCATTCACGACCTCCGCTATCGTCAAAGCGAATCTAGGACAGCTGTTTCGTCCACTTACGACATTCAGCAGGAATTACCAATATTGACGGTCATTTCGAAGATGTGAAAGGCTGTCATTCCGCTTTAGTTTAAAACAAAATATTGTTTATTCAGAAAAGCTATATTTCATCAAATGCAAATGATATTAATTTAAAGTTCATATTTAGTCAATGCCGGATTTCTGCACAGGCGCAGAAGGCGCGCGCCTGGGACCTCATAAATCAATGGGGCCTCAAAATTCAGCTCTCAAAATAAAAACAAATTATGTTATTCAATTATTAATTTTTTTATAATAAAAATAATTAATAATTAAGAAATAGCCTCTAAAATAAATTGACAAATGAATAACGCCACGTTTGGCACGTTTTGCGAATGGCAATCCTAGCGATCATATTTCACGCATTCACGAATGCGTTCAAGTACAAACATGTTTGATGGAATAAAACTTTTAGAAGTGTAGTTCATTTGTTTTGTTATCAAGTAAGTACCGAAGAGGAACTCGAAGACGTGAAAGACTATCATTCCGCTATAGTTTGAAGCAAAATATTGTTTACTAAACAGAAAAGAGATATTTCTTAAAATACAAATGACATTAACAAGTTCATATTTAGACAGTGGCGGATTTCTGCACAGGCGCAGAGGCGTGCGCAGACAATCACTTCCGTAATATATATTTCGAGAAAAATGCAATAGGGGGCGAAAAACATTATTTCCGGAAATTTATAGAAATATCATTTTACAAGACGAAGCCATCAATGGAGGATGTTTTTAAATTTCCTTGAAAATGGACCCGAATCAGTTGTAGGTCAGAAACGTCGTGGACTTTTTTCCTTTTTAATTATCCGTGCTTAAAGATGGTAGGCATTTTTTAAGTTTTATTTAATAGCACGTAATTTTTGTTAATAAAAAAAAATATTTTTAAATTTTCATAATGATTTGTATTTCAGAAAGTAGGGTTCAAACATTCAAATAAACAAAAATTGATAACAATATCCAAGACATAATAACAATTTATAGAAGCAAAAAATCAGATTTTTTGATTCACTTTATCAATCAGCGCATTCCCAGAAAACCCAAATGATGAAATCGAATACTTGGAATGGATTTAACAAATATCAATATATCCTCCATTCTTTAAAAACAATGGTGAAATCTTTTAAAATATTTTAAATAAATTTTTATTATTCGTAGATTACTAGATTTTTCAAATACAGTAGTAAATTTAAAAATAAATTATTTTTTATACCCATGGATTACTAGATTTTTTATTTTTAACACTTTTACCTACTGAAACTTAATAATTCTTGTACCAATAAGTTTCACTTATCATGAACAGTACAGCCCCGATTATCCGCGAAAATTCTTTTAATTAGGAACCTCAAAAAAAAAAAACAATTTTAATCCAACCAACAGTTTTAACTTCTGCTGTTTGTTAATATCATTTAAACTAACCCACCTATCAAAAATTATAGAGGTCCGTTAAAAAGTTAAAGCAGTCCCCAAAAGGCCATACAGGCCCACAGGTGCGCGAGAGGTTAGGCTCCTGACATTTCTTGAGCAACGGAACTAGTATAAGGTCGGGTGGTCAGCCTGAAACCCGCCCGCCTTTACAGAGGGCTGGGTAGGCCATAGGACCCGTTTGGAGGAGAATGGAGAGTGGAAAAGGCCGGGAAGCGAACCCGCCGCCTCCAACCCGCAGCGACGAGACCCACGACGAGACCAGGATGTTTGAGGTGTCTTGTATGAACCACCCTCAGAGCTTTAACCACCAAAATTCTTTTTCTAAATTGGCGTTTGACAATGCAGATGTCAATGTTGACACAATTGATGTCCATAATAATTTCCATGCCATGGGCGGTATACAATGTGTAACGCCAGCAATTTCTGGCTCTTCAAGTGAGGCAAGTAATTGCTAGAACAAGTACTGTTCCAAAAGCCAGCACAGTTACAGAATTCTTTGTAATTCCAGTAACAACATTTGAACATACTGGAGCACCTTTGAAGAGCATCATGTTTGAGGACTTGACGGAAAATTGTTCAAGAATTAACATTAAACTGGCTGATTTCAAGTGCATTTTTGGTAGATGGAAAGGAGATAATCTTCCAGGTTGGAATGGCTTCATGGAGCAAATAACGTGCTCTGAACCGTACTCGACGTCACAGACACAGTTCCTTCCATTCATCAATGCACCTCCCAGCAACTATGACACTGTGTACACTTCACTTCTCACTGCAATAAACAAATGCAAAAGCATCAAACAAAATGTCTGTTTTGTTACATTTGACCAGCCTCTCTATCTTAAGGCACGAGAGATAGTGGCATCTTTCCCTCAAGTCTCCGATTTGGGCATAGTCAAATTACGGTTGGGAGGGTTTCATCTTTTGATGTCATTCTTCAGAGCCATAGGCTACATTATGAGTGGAAGTGGGCTACAAGAGCTATTCTGCGTTGCTTACGCGCAGGTATCAACAGAAAAAATGATGGCTGGTCGTGCTTAATCAAGGTCAGTTCGTGCACATATCCTTTGCAATTTGGCTCTCGCACATGTCATCCTCTCAAGAATGAGTGACAATGAGAGAACAGATCAGCACCTTGAAGAGGTATTTGGAAGCCCTTGATCATTAAACTTTGAAGCAGATGTTTGAACAGAAACTTGAAGAGCTGGAGGTAAATGGTCCCACTGCCAAGCTTTGGATTCTCTACTTCGACATGACAACTCTAATGAAGCAATTCATATATGCTGAGAGGAGTGGCGACTGGAAACTGCACCTCACCACTGTTAAGAAAATTCTACCCTATATTCATGCTATTAGGCATTTTCTGTATGCTAAATGTGCGCAGCTCTATTTACAAGACATGATGGGCCTTGAAAAGAAAATAATCCCAAGAAGACTACACACGGTTTGCGCTCAATCGGTTGTTTACTATCAGAAGGTCTGATAAGTGTTGGAGTGGGATATGGTCTCACATGACGATTGGCAAAAATAGGCTTCAAACTTTGGTCTTGACCCCGTTCCTACCTCCAAGAAACCAGCTGCACAGTCTCTTCTCTCCACATTTTTCTGCAAATGCCAAAACGGGTGTGTAGGTGGTTGTGGGTGTCGGAAAACTGGGATTCAGTGCTCATTGATGTTTGCGAACTGCAAGGGGAACTCCTGCGTTAACTCCCTTCAACCAGATGAAATTGACGAACCAGATGTTGAAGACCTGGAATGCATTTATGGGACGACGGAAATATATGGGGCAAGAGACTTTGAGGAGCCGAGTGGCCCAACAACAGTCAAACGTCGACGTCTGTGAAATTAGTAAAATTTCAACTTATTTATTTTTCTTAATTTTTCTTATTATGAAATATAATCATCACTAATTGATTTCAAGAATTGTGTTTCTTATCTCCATCTTTACATTGGTTGAATGGATCTCATTATATTCTATACGATACCATTGTTTAATATTATCTTTTTATATATTTTAGTCCTATGTTTCATATATAGGAACTGTACGGACCTCTATAATGGGCCCGGTAGCCAAGTGGGTATAGGCGCTTGGCTGCGGGTTGGATGTGGCGGGTTCGCTTCTAGGCTTCGGCGTGGGGCGGGAATTTTTTCACGCTCAATTCTCCTCCAAACGGGTCCTAGGGCCTACCCAGCCCTCTGTAGAATAGGTACCGGGTATCTTTCTCGGTAGTTAAAGGCGGGCGGGCGTCGCGCTTACCACCCGACCTCATACTAGTCCCATTGGTCAAGAAAGGTCGGGAGCCTTACCCCCCCCCCACGCACCTGTGGGCTTATATGGCCTATTTAGGGACAGCTTTTTAACGGACCTCTATAACTTTTGGTAGATGGGTTAGTTTAAATGATATTACCAAACAGCAGAAGTTAAAACGAATTTTTTTCATAAATATGTAAAACCGCAAAAATACCCCCTTAGGGAGAACATTTTTACAACCCACCACTTAAGCACAACTACGTCGGGGGATAAAACCTAGGATAGTCATATTGGGCAACAAATGAAGCCATTAAAACAATAAAACCTTTTGTAGCAATTATTTCCGATTTGGATGCTAATTCTACTGGACTAATAGGCCTTCTCGGAATTTGTGAATGAGTGGCACGCTCTTACTCTGCAGAATTGTTTCTGCTGTACTGTACATATTTCAAAAGTCTTACATATTACGTTTTTTGTACAATAAAACGTAGTTTTTAATTGTGAAAATTTTTTTTCGTATTACACCTCATTTCTAGGGGGTTTTTTTTCGGGTTATCCGCGATTTTCGTTATTCGCGAAACCCTTGCCACTCAATTCCGCCGATAATCGGAGCTCTAATGTATATATCCTACATATAACGTGATTTCACACACGTTAAATTATGATTATACAAATCTGTTTCATACACATTATGAGTACATAACAAAGTGCATCTCATTAACTGTAAATACCATCTGAAAATTAAAATACCTCACCCTTTTCGGTAATGTTCGGTACTGGTCGTGTTGCCAACCCGCTCCCGATTATTAAATAATAAAATAAAATGTCCATTACTATTTTATTTGCTGTTTTTGTGACGAATTAATGGTAATTTTCCATTTTACTGTGGTCTCTTAGTATTAATTGTCAACAGTTGATCTTTGATTCGATCAAATTACTTTAAACGTTGGGGTTTACGAACATTGGCAGAATCCATTATAATACTATGGAAAAGTGCCATTAAACAAACAAAGAAGAAACGTTTTCATAATTTAATTAATTATATCTATACTAACAGATACAATTTTATAGTTACAAAAAAAATAATATATTTAATTAATTGTATCTTTAATAATTGTTACCTATTCTTAAAACGATCGTTGCAACCAATTAAAAAAAAACTATCTACAAATTGATTTTATTAAACCTGACTAACACATAAATATGTACCTATGAAATCAAAAGTACGCTTACCTATTACTGTTAGTAACTATCACATAGGAAACGCATAGAATTATTCAATTAAATAAACCAAAAACATCCACAAAAATTAGTTCGCTGAAACACAACTGTTGCATAACGATACGATCACAAGACTGAGCCGTATGCCAGGGTACCTCGCCCGCTGATCTGTGCATTTACAGTTCGGGCTTTCTCGGTAATGTTTGGTTCTCGTCGGTAGATTTATAATAGTAGTATAGATTGAAATGGCATTTATAGTTTCAATTGCCATTTTCAAATTACA
Source organism: Thereuonema tuberculata (assembly GCA_023159025.1). NCBI lineage: Eukaryota > Metazoa > Arthropoda > Chilopoda > Scutigeromorpha > Scutigeridae > Thereuonema > Thereuonema tuberculata. Next base: position 7,904 of record JAFIDM010123571.1, on the reverse strand, counting down.
AATAAGCAGAAGGAACGGATATAAATAAACAATCTGAGATTCAAAAAAGAGGTTGAATGCATTCATTATTGATGATTAGACTCCGTGTATGAATACGTGGGTGCCTGTACCAAAGATCATAGAACGAATTTTTCGTCCTAACATGAAATCAGCGCCCCCACAAGGGGGTGGGAGGGATCAGTTTGTCCCTCAGCAAGGGGCCCGGACGTCAAAGGGGCCGGGCTGTTGTCTTAACCGAATAAAACTGTATGAATTAGCTTATCACTTCTAGCTTTTTTTTAATAATGAATCTATGTTTTATTTCAATTACTTTTTTGTTTTTACCGTCTCTATAGAGTTATTCTGCTCTACAGTGTTTGCATAGAGCAATTTTTTTCTAAATTTTATTCAACATTTAATTTGTTTTAAAAACATTTTAAAATGATATATGTATAATTGTATAGTTTTTAATCAGCCGAGAAAATAACAACAACTTTCCAGCATTTTTGATCTGCTTGAAATTCCTGTAATTTATCCATTAGAATTAGGAAAGCTAAAACAATTACTTTTTCATGTAATAATTTTTCATGTTAACTGTGTAGTAAAATGCAGATGTGTTCTCGAGTGGAAATCTCCACTAGGTAATTTAAATTCTTGATAAATTTAGGGTTACTCCCCCTCTTCTTGTTAAGCTGTATTTATTTATTTATTTTTTTCGTTTTTGTTTTAATTCGTTGCTTGTTTGTTTGGTTTTTTTTGTATTCATTCTCTGGCGATTTGGCTTATTAAAAATGTGTATTTTTTTTCTTGTCTTGACAACACAATCGGGAAACCAGCCCCATTTTATATATACAGATATGTATCTGTTTCTGTGTTTTTATAACATAAAGAAAAGATAGCAGTGTAAGAAAATTTTCGAATAATCAACAGTACTATAAAAGTTTGTTTAATTTGGCTTTATGTATATTTTCTATTTATTTCGATAGTTAAGATTTATTTTTACTAGTATTTGTATACGTTTTCTTTGTATGTTCAGGCATTACTGGAATGGGCCCAGCTTGCCAGCAAATGCATTTCATTCCACTTTTAGGATAGGCGTTAGGAGGAAATATTGAATTTAAGTTTCAGATCTTGTATTAGTGCTGTACATTTCCTGACAAAATTGATAGCGGTATGTAATTATCTTTGTCAGAAATCATTTATTACATTTCTTTTTTTTTTATTGTTGATAATTAATTATTTTATTCGAGATAGTGTTAAATTAATTTGCTCTAAAAATAATGGTAATAACTGTGTGTGCCAATGGTAACATAAATGGTAATATTTAAGCTGTAGAAGTATTCCACAGTGTTTCTGCATTAAAATGTAATTACCAAAATATGAAGGTTCTTCTTGGCCACACTGGGGGCAGCGAGGTCGTTCTAAGCCTATCCAACATGCATCTCAAATAAAAAACTTCCCAGAAGGCACAATTTCCTGTTACAATATCTTTAAATTGACTGTTCCAAGTTGTAAATTTTACTTGAGAAAGCCAGCTCTGTTATTATTTAATTTTTGTAATTAAAATTTTCTTTATCTTATAAAGGTGTACGGCTCCACATATGTCTTCAAATTACTTCAGTACACGTAAAACTTTCTTAATAATAATAATATTTACATTGTGGGTACCTTGTATAGTTTCTAGATGATGACTAATACATATTTTTCTATTTTTTAAGCACTTAGAGTTGGGTTTTTATTATCTAAGACTCTTTCCCGCTTAAGACTCTTTTTCGAGCTGGTCCCATGAAGAGCGTCTTAAGCTCTTTTACTGTAGATACACTAGCTGTGCCCCGCGGTTTCATCAGCGTTAAATTGAAATTATACAAATCTGTTTCATACACATTATGAGTACAAAACAAAGGTGTTATTAAAGTTACTCTAATAACTGCATCAAGATATAACTGTTGGCCCTATTAAGTAAAGTATTAAGAATTATCCAAATAGGATATCAAGAAAAGGTTTTAAAAGTTATTTTAAACAATAACAACATTACAAGGCTAAAAAGAAAAACCAATAAAATAACCCTACAGAAGGTTATGGGCTAAGGGCAATCTAAATCAACAGAAGGTCATTGGCCCAGACTCCTGCTTCCACTGCGCAGCAAAAACTAATCCAATAAGAGAGTTATGGACTCCAGATCTCACGCTATTTCCACTATTCTAGTACATGCAGTTTGAACGTTTGAAGCTGATTCAAGGACATTTTAGGAAATCTCCGTAGGTAAAATAAGAGTGTTTACAGAGTTCAACATGGCTAGCAACATTTTGAAATTTAGTGATGATAATTACAACCGGTGGAAAATGCAAATACGCATAGCACTACAAAAGGATGGTCTATGGGACATTGCAAATACCTCAATGGCGAATCTACAGGCGATGGAGGATAAGCCTATCAAGTTCAAATTATTAAATAAGGCACAGAAGGCCGTTGGGATAATAACCGATTCAATCGAGGAGAGATTTAGGTTGTTGATAAAGGAAGATAAGGATCCGCACAAGCTAATGAAATCCGCACAAGCTGTCCGTTTTAATGAAAGTCCAGTTTATAACAAATAATTAAATATTTAATAATCAAATAATTAAATATTCTTATAGGGCTACAATGCATCAGGGTGTACATCAATGAAAGTACAATTGTTAGCTACAAAAAATGTTTATAAATGTTTATATATCAAATAAAAAACAGCCTTCAACATAATAGGTTGAATTGAAAAAGATGTATGAGAAAAAGACCCCTGAGGATTGGAAAAAATGAATAATTGTCCCAAGAAAGGGAACAGAAAGGAGTGCAGGAATTATAGGGGAGTCACACTAATTTCACACTGTGTCAAGATACATGAAAAGATTTTGGAAAGTAGAATCCGAGCAAAAGTTGAGAGGGATTTGAGAGAAGAGCAGTATGGTTTCAGACCTGGAAGATCTACAGTGGATCTCATTTTTGCAGTGAGACAACTCCAAGAACATCACTATGAATTTGGGGAGGATATTTGGATGGCCTTTCTAGACATAGAAAAGACGTAAGATAGTGTGTGTAGGAAAAAGGTGTGGGAAGTAATGGAGAGCATGGGGGTGGATAAAGGGACTGTTAGTATAGTGAAGGAGATGTATTGTGGAAGTGTGAGTTGTGTGAAAGTGGGAGGGGAAAGAACTGACTGGTTCAAACAAAAGAGTGGTCTGAAACAGGGTAGTGCACTGTCACCCCTGCTCTTCATTGTGGTCATGAATGAAATTTTGACGCGGGTGGCGGAAAGAGTTGGGGAGAATAAGATGAAGGCAATGGTGTTTGCAGATGATCTGATGGTCTGGGGAAACAAGGAGGAGGAGATTCAGGAGCAACTGGAGGCTTGGGAGGAAACGGTGGGAGAAAATGGGATGAGATTCAACACGGGTAAATGTGAGATTCTGTTGACGACCAGGGAAAGGAATAGACCGGTGAGTGGGATTACTCTTGGAGGAGGACTGCTGAAGAGAGTGGAAAGTTTCAAGTACTTGGGAAGTGTGGTGGAGGAGAATGGAAGAAATGACAAAGAGATTACAGAACGTGGCAGACAGGCAGAAGCTTTCCTGAGATGCGTCAGGAGTTTGGTGTGGAGTAAGGATGTCCCGCAAAAAAGTAAAGAAGTGTTGTACCGATGCTATTACGTCCCTATACTGACATACGCATCAGAAACTTGGGTAATGAAGAAAAGAGAGGTAAGCAGATTGACGGCTTGTGAGATGAATTCCTGAGGGGGAGGTTAGGAGTTACTAGAAGAGATAGGGTGAGGAACGGAAGGATTAGGGAGATAGTGAAAGAGGAGCCCCTGCAGGAAAGGATTGAGACATCTAGATTGAGGTGGTATGGGCACTTAAAGAGAATGGAGGAGAAGAGGATTCCCAGGAGGATGCATGAGATGAGGATATAGAAGAAAAGACCAAGGGGAAGACCAAGAGATAAATGGATTAGAGGAGTGGAGGAATGTGTCCTAAAGAGGGGGGAGGACTGAGCAGGGTGACAGCGGAATTGTGATAGGAGATAAGAACTAGGTGGAGAGGCTTATGTTCCCGACAGACCAGCCTGAGGTTGGAAGCTGTAATGGATGAGAGAGTCAGAGAGTGTAAGTAAACACTGCATTCATTTTTAGAACAAGAAGGTCCTGGTTCATGTTGATTACTTAGATTCATGGGTTTGGAAAAATAATTTATTTTCTGCTGGTTTTGTTTGCTGCTTATTTCTTCAGTTAATAACTGACGGAAATGCCGTAAGTTTTCATAATATGCAAACATATTTTCATTTGCCGATTGTTCAACATATTGAATAACAAAATTTAAATTGTCTTTCACTTCGCTCACCTTAATTGTAGGCTGACAATTTTTTTTAAAACTGTCCGTTATAAGCGACGTCCTTTATAATAGGGTCCGTTTTAATGAGATTCTACTGTGTGTATATATATTTATATATATATATAATCCAACACACAAAACTTGAAGCTGGTTGTCTTCAAATTTCGTAAAGCAAAGATTTCAATTAATCATTTGCAATTTAGAATTCAAAAAGCGTAGAATATAAGAATAAAAATTAACTTATATTACTAAACCTATGATAAGCCAGACAGTGATTTGTGATTTGAAACACCAATATCAAAAAAACTAATCACTGTTTTAAAATTTGCCAATAACAAAAAACAAATCGCTGTTTCCATGGAGATATAATTTGAATATCCCCACTTCTTCAGTGGCGTAATTTGGAAATAATTTAGAAACTAAAGCGCAACATAATAAGACTTTGCTCTTTCAAAATTTAAATTTAATTTAAAATTTACCTAAATATTAATCTTAAAAATTAAAATATAAATCTAAATTTAAAATTAAAAGATTTTATCCTAACTATCTAAAATTTAAAAACAAATCAAAATTATTAATTTGATTAAATATAAAATGAAGCAACAAAAAGTGGACGATCCTTTCTATTGCTTATTGAAATTTATCAAATCATCTAAATTTAAATTCAAAATTAAAATTAAACTATTCAATTTAATAGCTAAATTCTACCAAATTATCTAAATTTAAATTATCAAATTTAAATTACAAAAAGAACTATTAAATTGCTAAATTAATTTAAAATATTTTTAAAAAATATTTAAAAAAATTATTAAAAGAGCAAAATCTAAAATGTTGAGTTAAAGTATAAAATATATTAAAATATATTGAATTACCTTAATAAGTAGTCATGAATACATAATACTACAAAATTAGGCATATATTTCTTCAAATTTCGTAAAGCAAAGATTTCAATTAATCATTTGCAATTTAGAATTCAA
>JAFIDM010123570.1:7035-26744 GCA_023159025.1 Thereuonema tuberculata | reverse complement strand
TCTACGGTTACTTCCTGTCTCTCAGTAAGGTTTTTATCAATTGCCACTTCTGTAACCTAACTTTCAGTCGTACAGACATTTGTGATGCCTTGATAGGAAGCTTATGACTTGTAGAGGTCTATGGTTACTTCTTGTCTCAGTAAGGTTTTTATCAATTGCCACATCTGCAACCTAACTTTCAGTCGTACAGACATTTGTAATGTCTTGATAGGAAGCTTACGACTTGTCGAGGTCTACGGTTACTTCCTGTCTCTCAGTAAGGTTTTTATCAATTGCCACATCTGTAACCTAACTTTCAGTCGTACAGACATTTGTTATTTCTTGATAGGAAGCTTATGACTTGAAGAGGTCTATGGTTACTTCCTGTCTCTCAGTAAGGTTTTTATCAATTACCACATCTTCAACCTAACTTTAAGTAGTACAGACATTTGTTATTCCTTGATAGGAAGCTTATCAGTTATAGAGGTCTACGGTTACTTCCTGTCTCTCAGTAAGGTTTTTATCAATTGCCACATTTGCAACCTAACTTTCAGTAGTACAGACATTTGTGATGCATTGATAGTAAGCTTACGACTTGTAGAGGTCTACGGTTACTTCCTGTCTCTCAGTAAGGTTTTTATCAATTGCCACATTTGCAACCTAACTTTCAGTCGTACAGACATTTGTGATGCCTTGATAGGAACCTTACGACTTGTCGAGGTCTACGGTTACTTCCTGTCTCTCAGTAAGGTTTTTGTCTAAGGCCACATCTGCAACCTATCTTTCAGTCGTACAGACATTTGTTTTTCCTTGATAGGAAGCTTATGACTTGTATAGGTTTACGGTTACTTCCTGTCTCTCAGTAAGGTTTTCATCAATTGCAACATCTGCAACCTAACTTTCAGTCGTACAGACATTTGTGATGTCTTGATAGGAAGCTTATGACTTGAAGAGGTCTACGGTTACTTCCTGTCTGTCAGTAAGGTTTTTATCAATTACCACATCTTCAAACTAACTTTCAGTCGTACAGGCATTGGTTATTCCTTGATAGGAAGCTTTTGACTTGTAAGGTCTATGGTTACTTCCTGTCTCTCAGTAAGGTTTTTATTAATTGCCACATCTGCAACCTAACTTTCAGTTGTACAGACATTTGTTATTCCTTGAAAGGAAGCTTATGACTTGAAGAGGTCTATGGTTACTTCTTGTCTCTCAGTAAGGTTTTTATCAGTTGCCACATCTTCAACCTAACTTTCAGTCGTACAGACATTTGTTATTCCTTGATAGGAAACTTATGACTTGTAGAGGTCTACGGTTACTTCCTGTCTCTCAGTAAGGTTTTTATCGGTTGCCACATCTTTAACCTAACTTTCAGTCGTACAGACATTTGTTATTCCTTTATAGGAAGCTTATGACTAGTAGAGGTCTACGGTTACTTCCTGTCTCTCAGTAAGGTTTTTATCAATTGCCACATCTGCAACCTAACTTTCAGTCGTACAGACATTTCTTATTCCTTGATAGAAAGCTTATGACTTGAAGAGGTCTACGGTTACTTCCTGTCTCTCAGTAAGTGACCGAAATGAAATATCTACGGGTTCGCTTTAGTTTCGTGAAGAATAAGAGAGTAAGTTTTTTTTTTTATAATAGAAAGCTGAAAGTGTTTAGAAAGTATTAGAAATTGAAATTCCTTAGAAATTGAAAGTATTTTTATAAGAAATAGAAGAGGTCGAAATTTAAATAGGAACGAAGGAATAGAAATCAACGAAAGATTCGTTTAAACAGCTATTGAAGTGATAAAATTAAGCTCAAACAAAACCACAAAAATTTATATTTTAACATAGTAGGGTTTATTTTTGATTGTTAGATATTATTGTATTTACTATTTTATTCTTATTATTATTGTCACAATATAGATAATAATTTGATCTTTAATTTATCTATTATTATTGGTAAATTATTGGTTTATTGTGTATCAGAATGTTTCATAATGATATGATTCATAATGTTGTAGAAGTTTCTTTAAATAAAGGCTCGTTATTCCTGTTTTCTTATTTTGAAATTCTTATTCCATCATGTAATAGCTTGACAAAGGAAAGATTATTTTTTCTTTCCGAAAATTTGCTTTTAACACATTAATTATATATATATTTTTCCTGAGTAATGAAGTATCTTTTTACTAAATAAATATCTAATACAATGATAACAGGAAATATTGATCATGAATCTTTGCCAATCTGAGGTAGAGTTGGAATTATGTCATAGAAAGAAAACAAAAGTAACTTCCCAAAACGAATATCAAGCACAAATTATTTATATGAAATCCGGAAAACAAATATATTACAGACTCAGTCAGAGGACAGAACCTGACAAAAACAGAGAAATTTAATTCAACTGACATTCATAATTTTATGAATAAAGATTCTAAATATACATTTTATTTCTTCTGCAGCAGCTTATTCTCCAGGTTTGGTAGGAAAATTATACATTTAAAATATAAAAGAATTATAAGACTATAACATGTCATTTTTCAACCTTAAGAAAGACAATCAAGGATACATCTTAATGGATAATTTTTGACAGACGACGATTATCTTTTCAGTAAAATCCGAAACTCCTAAATAATAAAAATAAACAAAGATAAGTTCTGTATCAGTTCCTAAATTTTTAATTTCTTCTGTAATTTTAATTGATTTTTTAACCTCAGAATACAGAAAGGCTGTTAATCTCTGAATGCTAAGACTTCTTCGAAAGGCTCTGAGTCAATCATTAATGACTATGTGATTAACTAAGGTAGTATTTACAAATTTTCACAGATACTTTTTTTTTGAAGGTTAGTATGCCTAGCAGCTTCTGTGATAGATTTTGGCGCTCATTCTTACAATCATTTAGAATCACGAAAGTGTGATGAATATTATGGCTTTAATCTACAGACAATTCTTCTCACTATGTAAGAAGAATAGTCTCATAAAAAATTCTTCTCATAAAAAAATATGAGAATATTCATCGCTTTCTGTGCCAAGAGGAATATTTTTTGTTATTTTAGAGTTTCTGAAGTAAAATCAGCTCCGAGCAATAACACAGGCCTGCATTTTTTTGGTCGCATCATGTTTTCAAGTTTTGATGATGGATTCATATGTATGCTTCTGCGCTGAATCCAAAAATAACCTTAGTTTTTGTCCATCATGTCAGATTTTTTTTGCAAATCGCAATTTGCAAAATGTGTTATATATTGAGAAAACCCACAAATATATAACACATAGTGACAGATAAAACGAATCGTTGACATCATAAAATGGCAAATGGCAGTACTTTTATCATTAAACGTCTTGTACATCTCAAGTGTCAGTGTTGGCGCAAGCATTGGTACATATCCTCCGCGATCAAAAGTGTTTGTGTCGGCGGATATATGCTGAAAAGCAAACAAAGTGTTCGAAATGGTGTCAAGAGGCTGTAAGAAGTCTGCAGATTCCTTTTGTTATATTTGTGGTGAGTTAATGGTGTCAAGGCCAAAAAGATATAACATCGTTCGTGCAGTCTCGCATATTTCGTGTAAAAGTAGGAGATCAAGTCGAACCTTGGGCACCCCACTATGTTTGCTATACGTGTGTTGAAGGACTGAGATGGTGGTCAAAGAACGAACAACATGCTTTCAGATTTGGCGTTCCGATGATCAGGCAAGAGCCACAAAATCCATAGTGATGATTGTTACTTTTGTTCAACCGTTGTTCATGGTTTCAATGTGAAGAATAGAAAGAATATCGTCTATCCAAATCTTCCATCGGCTTTACGTCGGTTCCCTCATGGTCCAGACGTACCAGTGACTATGCAACCAGAACATTTACCTGAAGTTGATGGTTCAGAAATAGAATCAAGTGAAGAAACCGAATATAATGAAGAGGAGCATGAACCTGGCAATTCTGCTCCTCAACCATTTACACAAACTGAACTGAGCGTTTTGATTCGCTACCTACATCTGACAAAAGAGGCTTCAGAATTGCCTGGTTTACTGCTTAAAGATAAGAATTTGCTTGCAGCCGGCGCTTTGTTTTCCTGGTTCAGGCACCGAGAAAACGATTTTATTCCATACTTTTCAGAAGAAGGAGACTTAGTATTCTGTAATGATGTATTTGGACTGTTTAAGACATTCAACATTCCGTACCAAAGCACTTTTTGGAAAATAATCATCGATTCGTCGAAACAAAGCCTTAAAGTTGTCCTGCATCACAACGGAAACATGTATGCGTCAAAACCCATAGGGCATTCTGTACACTTAAAAGAATGATACGACAATTTAAAGTTTATTCTCCTGAAAATTAAGTACGATGATCATAAGTGGATCATGTGTGGTGATCTTAAAATAATATTGATGATCCTTGGACAGCAAAGCGGATGCACAAAGTTTCTTGTTTTAATGTGAGTGGGATAGCAGAGACAGGGAAAATCATTGGAAACAGAAAATTGGCCACAACGAGCTTCATTGGAACCTGGAGTAAAAAATGTGCTCCAAAAATCTCTCATCGAGTTGACGAAAGTTCTCCTTTCCACCTCTACATATTAAATAAGGCTTGATGAAGCAATTTGTGAAAGCCTTATGAAAAGATGTAAATGTTTCCAGTACATTTGTAACAAATTTCAAGCCTTGTCAACTGCAAAGCAAAACGAGGGTGTCTTTACGGGTCCGGACATTAGAAAACTTTGCAAAGATGGAAATTTTGAAAAAGAAAAAGAAGTTGCTGAAAAAGAAGCCTGGATCGCCTTTAAAGACGGAGTAACCAATTTTCTGGGCAACAAGAAGGATCTGAATTTCAAGTCTATCGTTGAGACTATGCTGCAGAAGTACCAAAATGTAGGCTGTTCCATGAGTTTGAAGGTTCATTTCCTGTATTCACATTTGGACTGGTTTTCTGAGAATCTGGGTGCTGTTAGTGAAGAGATGGATGAGAGGACATCATGGAAATGGAAAAGCGTTGAAGATGGAATACTACAATGATATACTAAGCACAGTACAAATCCTGGGATGAAATAATCAAAATAAAAGAAAGTACATAGTACATCGAATGATAGACAGGGTTTTGAATTGGCAGATTCTCAAAGTAAAAGGGGAAGTGCAGCGACTACATTTCACATGTCCTAATAGAATAATTTCTTTTTATTTATATAATGAAACACATGTAGGGCAAAACATAAATAGATAAAGAAGTAAATATTAAATTTAAAAATTTAAATATGTTTGAAACAGCTAAACTGCCGCATTCTAAAGCGAAACAGAAAATGATCTAAAAAAGCTGCGACAATACATAACAGAACTATAAATATCTTTCCTTTTAAACTGTTGACTGCGTTGTTATTGTGATTCTGTAATTTGCTTAGCCTAACAATTTTATTATTTCCACTTGCATTTCTGTTTATCTTCAATAGAATTGTAGGAAAAACCAAATAAGACTCCTGCTACTAAACCATTTCATGTCAATAACGTTGCAACTCTTTTTATGATGTCCGGAAATTTGTTCGAAAGAAATTTGTTCGACGGTAATTTGTTCCAGGTCATTTGTTCGAACGGAAAAATATTCCATAGGGATTTTGTTCGAACGGAAATTTTTTCGAATCGGACATTTTCTAGTGGGTGTTCGAAAAATATTCTCTTTAACAATTTTGAATATTTATCTAAAGAAAATACATTTATCGTCGCATAAACTATTCTTAAGTTAGTTATGTGCACGGAAAGTATTTCATTAGCGATCCCTGGTTTGAATGATCACTTAACAACATTTCCAAAATAATCTTTTAGGACGCTGCTTGGAATGTAACGAACCATAACCTAGGGTGAGAATCATTATTATAATGATCCGATTATTATTATTTTAAGAATCCCCATTATTTCAAGGTTACCATTGTGATTCCTTGAAAAATAAAAGTGTTGTTAAGGGATATTATCCCACTCCATCCAGCCACCATATAAATATTTGCTCAAGTGTTATTTTTATTACTGCGCGGTTATTAAATGTTGTAAATAGATATGTAGCAGGATGTGATACTGTTACTTATCTGCGTGACATTGCCAACAATATTTCGTATTAATATTTATTCGATATATATATAACTATAGAATAAAATATTTCATTAAATAAAATTTTATTATTGATCTTCTCTTTCGAACATTTTTCCTTTAGAACATTTTTCCATTCAAACAAATTACCGTTCGAACAAATTACCGTTCGAGAGAGTTACCATTCGAACAAATGCCCTCGAACAAATTATTGTCGAACGAATTTCTTTGGAGCAAATTTCCCGGAGCCAAAAGAATAAGGTCAAAATTTCATTTCGTTCTGGCACAAAATGGTTATTTTTTATTAAAAACTTGATCCTGTTACCTAATCTTATGAAGACATTATTGCCACTTTTTCATAATGCTATTTTCTAATAATTTTAATATAGATAGATAATAACATTATCAAATAACGTTCTAAAAAGAGGCTCCACGTTATTTTTATATTGATTTTTGTTTTTAATAAAAAATAACCATTTTGTGCACAGAACAAACTGAAATTTTGACCTAATTTTTTTAAAGAAAAGCAGCAATCATTCTTCCTAAATGACAAGGATAACATCCAGACTGAAAAGATCAACTTGAATACATTTTTCTCCTCATTTATCAACTAACAAACTATTGTTATTTTTTTTATCAGAGTGGCAGAACTACAAACTTTTAAATTAAACTTTTCATCAAATTTTGATAATCTGCTACAATATTTCTTTGATATTTAAAAAAAAATATTGCCTACGTTTTTACCAAGTGCTAAGATCTTTTGAGAAACTTGGTTTTTCGAGGGTCTCCAGAAAAATATTATTCTTTTATATGAAACTAGTCAACTGTCAATATTAATTTATATTTTAAAGATAAATTGAAAACTTTAACAACTTTCTTGCTGTGCAGGCATTGGTGAATAGAGAACAGTGAATTTCAAAGTGAAAAATTTGCAAAATAATAATATCGTTCAAGATTTGGATCTAAAAAGAAAAACTCTAATAAATAAACAAATAGTTCTTTGGTAAGTTGTATAGTAAAATAAAAATCTAGAAATTCTTTAGTTCTTAAATACAGCTTGAATTCACTTGTATAAATACATGATTAAAGCATTTATGACTTCTAGTAGAACATGGTTATTGCTTTTTCATGTTTTTGTAATCCAACTTTTCAATTTTTACTCCAAAATTACCATATTTCTAATTTCACAATAAAAGCCTATGCACAACACTCAAATTGGGCCCGATAGCCGAGTGGGTAAGGGCGCTTGGCTGCGGGTTAGAGATCGACGGAGGGCTGGGATTTTTCCACGCTTCATTCTTCTCCAAACGGATGCAAGGTCCTACGGCCTATCGAGCCCTCTGTAGAATAGTTACCAGGTTTCTTTTCCTGGAGTTAAAGGCGGTTGGGCGCCGGGCTGATAAGCCGACCTCAACTTAGTTCCGTTGGTCATGAAGCGCCGGGAGCCTTACCTCACGCGACCCAAGGTCCTGCATAGACATACAGTACCATACCATAGTAGTTCAATGCGAAGATTGGTTCAAGTCTACGGAACCCTAGTGACCCCCGAAGGGCGACCCCTAGGAGAAGCCGTAACTATACAAGGGAACAGATACTGGAGTGGATTTCCCTTGCCTTCTCCAGGACGCCATTACGGAATGACATCAGACTGAAGAGAAAGTGAAGAAGAGGCTGACAACACTGGAAAGGAAACTGAAACATCCATGCTCTCGACCGGGATTTAAACCCAGGTACCGGCACACTGGCCTCACGGCAGACCGACGCCTGAGACCACACATCCACGCCGGCACGGCATGAGGCCTGTAGTGGGATACTTTAACAAGACTCGAAGAAGTTTTAAGTGATCATTTTGGAATATTTTTGTTACAGTAAATCACTTATCAAGAGAAAATATCAGAAACAAAAATTACCACATCATTGTAAAACAAATATATTTTCCTTTCGTTAAAAAAAGTTAAAAATAAATTATAATAGAGAAAATATTGTAACTGCTTACGATCCTTACGATACTTAAACGGGCCCAAAAATAGAAAAAGCTTTGCTGATGTGAAGTATAAATATATATATAGCATGAGTGACATAGAGTAAGCTTTTACAATGGGAATGCCAAGGTTTTCTCTAACGTTGAGGAAGAGAGAGACTGTAAATTTGAGAAAACGGGAAACGGATAACAAAATAGTTGTGTTTGAAATGAAGATGGATTTTATATTATCACTAGGTCAGAACATAATTTTTCAAAAGCAGAACATAAGTATTAATTACATGATCTTACACTGGGCTTTTTTTTTAATAAACGAGCAATTTTATTATTTTATTTACTAACGAAAACAATAAGCAATCTTTAATGTATAAAATATAAGAAAAAAACGCATAAGACTAAAAGTTCACTGATCTGTTTTGGAAATTGTGATCCCGGGAATTCAACAGAGCCTAATTCAGGTTTCCTGACCATCGTCAGTTGTATCCGCGCTTATCTTATAGATCAGTGAACTCAGAAAACATATAAACTAAAGTAGACAAAACAACAACCCTTCATATTAAATATTGTTGTTGTTTACTTTATAAGTTTTGTGATTCAACTGAGCTATAAGACACAGGGCGGATCCAACTAACGATGGTCATGAAACATGAAATAGGCTATCTTGAATTCCCGGTATCACAATTTCCATAAACAGATCAGTGAGCTTTTAGTCTTGTGTATTTTTGTCGTATATTTCATGTAATTTTACCCAACGCACGTAATACTTTTGTTGTAAATCTTTAATATATTTCTTACAATTTTTTTGTGTGAACGAAACAAAGGGGCCGTGAATTACAATTCCAAGCTAATAAACTCATGCTGATACACAATAAAAAAATAAATAAATAAATAAATAAAACTTAAAGAAGTAAAAAAAAAAAACGAAAAAAAGTGAAAAAAAAGCTTTGCAATATTAATGTTGAAAATATTAAGTTCATATTATGTTTACTTCAAAAATAGTGAATCTCTGCAAAACGGCTGACGCCATTTAAATATACACTCATGGATAAAAAAATTAGCGCACCAAGAAGGAGTCGTCAAAATGAAACGAAAATTTACGTACGTAATGACAACTTTGATATAAGTAAATGATAAGAAAATCAAAGAAAAAGGACAATTTATTTCAGAGAAAAAGGCAAAAGAACGGAGGAGTTAATACCCCGTTGGACCCCCTCTAGCGCGAATGCACGATGCGATACGATCGGGCATTGAGTCATACAAGTTCTGTATGATGTCTTGAGACATTTCGTTCCATATTTGCTATAACCTTGCCTCTAGTTCGTTCAAACTCGTGGGACGCCCAACTCGTCGTCCCAAATGATCTCAGATATGCTCGATTGGAGACAAATCTGGGGATTGGGCAGGCCAAGGTAGGGTAGTAACAGTGCGGAGACAGCCTTGTGACACCCTTGCCGTATGAGGCCGAGCATTGTGTTGTTGAAAAATGGCTCCTGGGAGCCGTTGCATGAGTGGCAACACATGTGGTTGCAAGATTTCATGAACATACCGCTGGGCTGTCATGGTGCCACGGAACAATAATGAGTGACCGTGTATTGTAGGCAATGGCACCCCCTACCATCACACCAGCTCTGGGAGCGGTGTGTGGCTGTACAGCAAAGGCAGGATTGAAGCGTTCACCACGGGCTCTCCACACACGAACACGATTGTCATCACTGCCGAGATTGAATCTGGATTCGTCGCTAAAGACGACCTGGTTCCATTCCGCTGTAGTCCAGTTTCCTCGTGCGCGGCAAAACTCCAAACCGAGGCGTCGATGGGTGGGCGTCAAGGGCATCACACGTAATGGGAGCCGCGATACCAACTGTCCTTCAGCCAGGCGCCTT
Source organism: Thereuonema tuberculata (assembly GCA_023159025.1). Classification (NCBI taxonomy): domain Eukaryota; kingdom Metazoa; phylum Arthropoda; class Chilopoda; order Scutigeromorpha; family Scutigeridae; genus Thereuonema; species Thereuonema tuberculata. The sequence continues at coordinate 16,858 of JAFIDM010123570.1, read as the reverse complement.
CGTATAGTTCGAGAAGACACAGCGGCCCCTAGTGAAGTTGCTACCTGTGGCTGGATGGCGGCCGATGAAGCAGTTGGCTGTACGCGTGCAATTCTGAATATGTGGCGGTCTTCTCGACGACTGGTCTGTCGAGGGCGTCCTGAGCCTGGTCTTCGTGTACATGACATCTCTCGGGTCCACTGGTCCCAACACCTCATCACAACAGAATCAGAGCGGCCTAATTGACGAGCTACTCGCCTAGCTGACCACCCAGCTCCATCATCCCGACGATTCTTCCTCTCTCAAACTGCGACAACTGCGTGTACTGTCTTCGAACACGGCGTAATGGCATGTCTACCTCAGCTCTTCCTTTGTAAATGATTCAGCACACTCAAACAAGCTTTGGTTACCTGTTTTATACTCCACAGAGTACGATGTTCAACGCCCTCTACCGGCTATACGTAATGCGCAATTAAGCTGCATTTCTAATCATTTGCATATCTCCCCGACATGTACCTTCATTGCAAGTTTCGTTACGATCCCGCAATTATTTCTTGGTGCGCTAATTTTTTTTGTCCATGAGTGTACAATACAGTTATTTATATATAACAAATTCATTACATTGAATATTCATTTAATTTCTAATATTCTTTATATGGTATACGCTAAAATATGCAGTACTGAAACTCGCGCATCTCGAACACGTGGTTGCGTTTGTCGACGAGTTATAGCTCCAGCTGCACGTGTTCGCAGTAGTGAAAAGGAAGTTGTGCTGTGCAGTTGTTGTTGGAAATGAGTCTCTCGACGGAGGAAAAAGTATTCGCATTATTTCCGCTCATACGGAAGCGGTCGTAAAGGTGGACCGAGTTTGAAAAAGGTGAAAGAACAATTTCAAGATGAGTTTAGTAAGACGGCACCTAGTAACACTGTCTATTGTTACAAAATTTCGCCGTTCTAGTAGTAAACTGTGTCAACGGAAGGGGAAGTCTGGTCGACCAGCAACCGTTTAATAACTGCAAGGAACATTCAGATGAATAGACAGTGGTATCAACAGGACGGGGCGACCATCCATACCGCCCGAGAATCTCTAGACATGCTACAGGAAAACTTTCCAGTTTTCCTGGAATCATTTCACGTAGTACTGACTTCCCATACTCGTCCTATTCCCCCGATCTTACACCACCTGAAGCCTACTTCTGGGAAATGTTAAAGGAGAGTGTATTCAATTGTGAAGATCCACCAAGAACTGTGCCTGCATTACGTGAGCAAATCATCTCCTTTTGCAGAGTCTGCAGCAACCTTTGTTTCAGGATATGTTTGAGAATCTGCGTGAGCGATATGAACACTGTCTACAGCGAGGCGGTGCAAACTTTCAACACTTACATTACGCATACCGTGGTAAATCACCAAGTGAATAGTGTATGTATATATATATATATGTCGTGAGTATGTTAATTTCTTTTGAGGAGAAATAAACTCACAGATGACAATAATGTAATTGTGTTCATCTTTTCATTTCAGTACTGTATATTTTGACGCATACTGTATTTCATTTAAATAATTTGGAAGCGTTCATTGAAGTTAAGCCATTGCATGGAATAATGCACATCAATACTTTTAGAAGAAGTTTTGGTCTCATTTCATGAGATGTTTTAAAGCAGCAATTTACCTTTGAGTTCAACAATATTTTAATAAAGAACTGTTATTATAAAGAAAAACTAAAATGCTTTAGTTTCAAACAAAACAGGTTTTTAAACAATATTACAATAAAACATTTGACTTACAATATCAATTTATCACGACTTTAAAACTCCATAAATCTCCTAAAAACTCCAAAAAAATTTAAATTTTCGGAATGCCTAACCGGCCAATCCTTTTTCGAGCGTTTTATATCATATCATCGCGAAAGAAAACACATTTTCCCTTCCCAAATTAAAACTAAATTTAACTAACATACTCGAATTTGAAATAAATAATAACAATATATGGCAGGTCTCGTGATACAATAACTCATGAAACACGAACTATTATTAATTGAAAGTTGAATTTTCTTTGTTAAAAAGTCCCAATTTTCTTATCTTTGAAGAAATAATTTTCTGTGTATATATCTTCCTTTAATCAAATAATAAATAATTTTATTTCTTTCCGTTGATTAATTTATTTCTGTTGTAAATTTCTTGTAGTGCATTTCAAATTCAAATGCTACTTCTCAAATTCTTCTGTTAAAAAGTCCTAATTTTCCTTCTCAATATCTTCCTTTTCATCAAACAATACTGTTTTTTTTTTTGTTGTTGTTGAATAATTTTTTTCCGTTGTAAATTTCTGAAATTCTTAGAGATGTTAATAATTCTTCACCATAGCTTTATAAATATAGTTTTAATAATTATTACATTAAAAATTGAATTATTACAATTAAAAGGAAAATAAGGAAAATTAGGATTTTCAAGTGATAATAGTTCGTATTTCATGATTTATTGTAACACGAGACGTGCCATGTATTCTTATTTTTATTTTCTAATTCGAGGATGTTAGTTAAATATATTTTTAATTTTTGGGAAGAGAAGAGCTTTCTTTCGTGATGATGCGACGTAAAACGCTCGAAAAAGGATTGGCCGATTAGGCATTCCGAAAATTCGCATATTTTTGGAGTTTTTTGATTTATGGAGTTTTATGGGTTTTTAAGCAATTTAGAAAAAAAATAGTTTACTTACCGGAGAACCAAATGCTTCGAAAGATTTTATCCAGGAATCAGGTTCTCCGTTTTTTTCCTTTCCCCGACTTCGTAAATTTTGGTAGCTGAACTTTCTTTGGAACCCATTCGTTTTATTAAGATATTTCGAAATAACACTGTAGTTGCTGGTCTTCATGGGACACAAAGTAACCATTGGTAGAGTAATATCAGTGTCAGTTACCATTTCTGACGTCGTCATTGGCAATCCATAAATAAAATCTTTTATCAAATGATATATTTGATAAACGCATATTGAAGCTAAACAAATAAGAGCAACACTCCAAATTGATTTTGTAAATTTGCTTGATTCTGAAGAAAATATTCTGTCCAGTCCTGTTACACTCCACTTAAAAGAATCTGAGTTGGTTTTTTCCTGTGGAGAATTTTCAACTGCTGATTGATTATTAGTGTCTTTAGGGTTTTTTCTTCTAAACCGTAGTTGTACTTTACTAGGTAGATTTTGATAGATCTGAAATAAGAACTATTTGATTTATAATTATTGTTAAATGAAGCTTGAATTAAATGAGCGAATCCAAAAGATAGATTAACGAAAACTTTATCAAATATGAAATCTAAATAATTGTGAGATCTTCTTATACAATTGAAGATAAGATTCACAAACAAGAATTGTAAATGCAGTAAAGAATGCTGAAATAAAATCGGAAAGATAATAATAGGAAGTACTTAAATAACAAAAGTACAACAAGTGCATTGAAAATTTAACTAACATTTGCTACTAATTATTGACCAATTATGAGCTATTTTAACTGATGTTCTTAGGATACCTTAGGATGATTCTGAAACTTTCGTCTGAAACATAGAAGTCCGAATTGTAGTATGGACTAAATCAAAGGCCTATGTTTTTTTCCACCAGAATCTGGGAGAACTGAGCTCATTAGCTGTGATGTTGAAGAAATTTAGAAACCATGTGCTACTAAGCTCATGAGCGTTATTGGCGTTACAGCCATTCCCTCCCACATCTTACTAAATTCTTTCACGTCTGAATATTCACAAGCTCTGATTCAGTTGTTAAATTTTACAGAGAGATTACCCATTAAGTAATGACTCAATATTGAGTACGCATGTACTCACTGTCAGAAACTATATCCTAAATGTCTCTGAATTTCATCCATTTTATCATTTAAAGAATGTCAAAAACCTTTTGCTTTGTCAAACAAATTACTCATATTAATTTAGAAACCATTTTTGTAGAGTTAAAATTTATAATATTTCAAAATAATATAATCATTTACAATCAGCTTTCGTTAATACAGTGAACATTTTATTAATAATAAGTAATCCTACAAGGTTTCAATAGACATCATGATTCAAAGTAAAAATATATCTCTTTTTAAACTGAGATTCTATTCGCTCTCGGATATAATCTGAGCTATAATGTGAGCGAAGTCTTTGGACAGAGAATGTTTATTTGAGTTGAGAATAATATTTAAAATTTGGAAGTGCAGTAAACACAAATACAGTAAAGCATTAAGCGAATCTTTCATTTCCCCCAAATGCATGGGAGTAGTTATAAGAAGAGTAATTTATTATTAGCCTTATCGCTAAAAGGAAAATACTTTATCACTAATGAATTTTTAATTCCCTGTTTGACAAAAAAAATCGACGCATACCAAAAAAATAATCCCATAGTAATGAAACTTCACAAGCAAAAATCTTTCGACCGAATATGCGAAAGATCAAAAATTTGCACCCAATGATTGAACAGCCAGAGCTACAGCACATTGGAACTGATCATTGTATGTGTATAGAAAGAGCGAATCTCGCAGTCAGGAACAAAATACCCAATGGATTTTGATTGGGTTTTCCTCCCTCGACTATAACAATGCCTCGCCTGCGAATTCGCGGCCTTACGACCATATGACGAAGTTTGCAAGAGGACAAGCCATCGGATTACATGAGGCTGGATGAACAAACCGATGAATCGCTCGGCATTTGGGTCGGAGCGTTGCGGCAATTAGATGACACTGGCAGGAATGGGTCATAAATGGCAGATTTCAACGATAAGAGCTCAGCGGACGACAAGAGAATACGGCAGCGAAGAATGGGGAAGATAGAGCGATTGTCATAGCACCTTTTATCCCATAAGATTTTTGTTAACAAGCTTTCAAGTTTTGGCCAATACTTCAGTGAACACCCGGACCATTAGTAGAAGACTACTGCAGCAGAATCTACGTTCAAGACTCCCATTACGCCGTCTACCACTGACCAATACGCACCGTCAGGAGCGATTGCAGTGTAGACAGGCACAAGAAACGTAGAATTGTGCTGATTGCGAACGAATAGTCTTTAGTGATGAGTCCCCGTTTTGAACTAAGCCCCGACGACCAGCGCAGAGGTGTCTGGAGAAGGCCCGGATATCGTAAGAATCCCGCTCATACTGTCGAACATCACATAGTCCTGCAACAGGGAGTTATGGTCTACGGTGCTATTCCGTTTGATAGCAAGACCCCCTTGATAGTCCTCTGATCCAAACCCAGAATGTCTACGAATTAGCCCGCCAGTTGGAGACCATTTGGCAAATCCCGCAGAACGCCATTCACCAATCCATCAATGCCACATCGGGTAACAGCTTTATAAGCCAGAGGTACTGATCTGCTCACTTTGTGGAACTGTTTCTGTCCAATAACTTAACCAATTGTCCTGAAATTTTAATTATTTCATTTTATATAAAACGTACCGATAATTTCTCAATTGGATAATTGTTGATGCGTCGATTTTTTTTCTAAACAATATATTAGCTAAATTTGGTCAAAACAATCAGCAATATAGTATTAAGTCAAGAATGTAATTTGCAATTGCAATTTATTAGAATTTCTCGGAAAAGTTTTGTCATTAGAAATTTTTAGAAAAATGTTTCCTCTGAGTTATTAAGATGACATTTGAAAACTTTCCCTCTCGGGAAGGAAACCCGGTCGGGTAAATTTAAATTTTTATCTTTTAATTTTTAATTTTAATTGTTATTTTTTTTGTAAATTCAGTGTTAATTTTTAAGTAATTTTAAGTAGAACATTTTTAGTCAAGTGTAAAGAACTTATATAAAAATTCTCAGAACACGAAAAACTTAGTATTACTTAGTATGATATAATACTAGCTAAATATATAGCCAAGATGGTACAAAAGTTTTGTTTTTATATCAAAACAAATCTTTTTTTTTTGTTAAAAGCAATTATATAAAAGACTTATCACAAATTCCACACTTATCCAAATTCTGCTGTGCCTTGCATATTGTAGGTTTATCATGCTTCTATATCTGCCTACACAAATTATTGATTTCCAAAGTAAAAGAAACACAAAAAAATTGAAAACAAGTCTTTGTATCGTATATAACATTGAATCCTTGACTAATGTATCGTCCCACTAAAACATGGGACAGTTACTCAATGAACAAGTATTTATTTCGTGAAATCAATAAAAGGTCAACATATAAAAATAACAGGATTATTTAAAAAATGTTCGGATGCCGTTTCGATCCGTGCGATGGGATTTTTTTGAATGGGAATATGTTCACACTTCAAACTGAGGTATTATAGGTAAACCGGGACAATGAAATGCAGCAGAGAAGTACGGTCTGTGGATCCTGTAGAAGAAAAATATCTTAATGTGGTAGAGAGGATCCTCTAGGACTTCAATCAGAAGTCTGGCGACATCTCATGGTGTAGATCAATAAAACTTCAAGTCCGCTGAGAGGCAACGACATGAAAGTTTTTGTGAGCATTTGAAGGCTGCCGGCCATGTGGATGTTATAAACAGACTGGAATATCGGATGAGGTCAATGGAAGGTCACTTAACATGACCAGTTCAACAAATATGTGTTGCACGCAAAGGAAGCTAATCAGAGATCTGTGAATCTCTCGATCGCACCGGAAAAACGATATTGGTAAATACTTTGAGCAGAAAGACAGTCATTGTAACTTGCGGCCGTCCAGACTCCATGCATTTGCGTAAGATGTTAGGTTTTGCCAACACAGCAGAATTATCAGTTAATGGAGTGATCCGTGTCCCAGGAGTGCTAAACAGTAGCATAGGAGGGATTACTTTTTTGAGCAGGTCCTACGGTGGCCAAAAATCGATCCAACAATAAATGCCCGGTCTCGCCAATGTATTAGCACATTGCTGCAACTCATTGTAAGCAAACTTTTTTATGTATTTATTTCTGTGGTTTAAAGAGAAAGTTCGACTTACTGTTAATGGTTGGTTTTTATCTTGAGTGAAGGGAAATATGTGGTTAGTATCGTTTGGGCTTATATTTATAGAGAAAATAAACGGACTTACGGGGATTCAGTTCCGCACAAACTCAGCTAAAACACAAATTATCCCTTTAATGATCCCTTTATTTCTTGCATTGTCTTTGTTTCTATTTTAGCATTATCTCCGGAGGAATCGACTTTCGGGTCTATTCTCTTGTTTTTTCTGTGTAACTATTTAGGTTTGAGGTGATTTGTTCTCCACTTCTCAGGTCGTGAAGTTTTTGCTTCTAAATTTATTTTACATATTTAGTCTTACTAAATATGTAATAGAGTTAGACAATTATATCATTCTGTGGTATTGACTTTAAAATCTAATGTGAATATTTCTATTCCCGGCATATCTTTCTGAAGAAATTTTCTTACTAGTATGGTACTACTTCTGAATTATCCTGAGTAAATTTCAATTAGGAAAAATTAAATGTGAACAACCATTTTGTATGGTCACAACTATTACCGAATGAAAGGTTGCCGGGGAACATAAAACATTTTGCATTATTACCGTACAACGAAGATTATTAATTAAAAAGACAAGAACACTTTGAAATTATTAAGAAGCATATATAGTAAAAATAAATACATTAGAGAAGCTTTCGAGAGACTTCGACAGTCCACCTTATCAAACACATGAAAATATAAAAATACTCATATTTATATAATTTTTACAGTCCTTTTTATAGATATCAGCCTTTTCAATGTTTTAGATAGTTGACAAGGAGAGTGTTGAAGTCTCTGGAAAGCTTCTGTTATGTATTTATTTCAAATTATAGCCTATAAGCTTTTTAACAATTTTAAAGTGTGTTTGTCTTTTTAATTAAAAACTATTATTTTAACACACATGAAACAAAGAAGCACCATAAAACAAAGAAGCACAGAAGAAACGTAAATCCATATCTTTCTGTCGCTTATGTAAGAAGAGCCTTTACAAAAGAATGCGCACCTATAATTACAGCTTAGCATTCACCAAAGAAAGTCTGAACCTGGTCAAATTCTTGGAATAACATAAATGTGTATAAAATGGATCAAGTTTGGACTACTGGAACTTGAAATATTAATATCCATCTGAAAGCAATGCAGAAAATTGCTATTTCTCACGAATATCGTCCCCAAAAGCATTTTCTTAAATAGATATCACGCGGCAATCCCTCTATTAGTTACCCATTCAGTTTGGAGTATTTTAAACGTGTACTAGCTGCAAGTAAATCCAAACAAATTTGGGTACTTAGTAAGTTATAAGACTATTAGCATCATGCTGCTGAATTGAAAAATTGATTAATTACTTTGTCGTGATACAATATTTGTCAGATGGTACAAATAAGGGAAAATATTTCAATATGAAGTTTATCTATTCTTCTCGCTTGTACGGAGTTGGGATGTCTCCATATTTGAAGGTAGTGCTGGTCCTAATAGTACCCATTCGCTGTTCCATATATCGCCTGCTGTCGGATATTATGTATGAGATATTTTTCAATTCTGTGTATGTATATCCCTTGTGTATAACGTAAGAGATCAGGAAACTGCAGTGAAAGTCTCCCATCTATTTGTGTATAATGCAACAGATCAGAAACCTCCCCGGAAAGTCTCACATCTTCTGCAGCTCAGATGAAGTAGCGTCGGATGATCGAAATAATGAACGAAACAATCATTACTCAAAGTTTCGGTAAACCTCTCATCAACTGAGTATGAAGAAAGGATCAATTGTGATACTTCTTCACAATCTCAATCCAAAGAAAGGACTCTGTAATGGCACACGATTTGTCCTTATTGATTGTCATCGCAATTTAATCATGGAAGAAGTTCTTTGTAAAGCAACAGAAGTGATATCGTCACAATTCGAAGGATCGATTTTCAACCGAGTGATATCAATTTGCCATTCAAGTTGATGCGGCATCTGCTCCCAGTAATGCCTGCATCAAGCCTTTCAATAAACAAAATCTTTAATGATTCAAATTAACAATGCATTCATTTTAAAATTCTTTCCGCCTAATACATGACGTGCAAACACTCTAGTTTAGATAAATAAAATCCTTTATTCTATTGTCGATGAAGAATAGAAAAAAGCGAAAAAAATGTGACAAAGATAATATATAAGAGCGAAAAGAAAAAAGATGGTCTGTCAAAACCTTCGAAGAAATTTCAAAACTGAAATATACACTAAATGATTCTGTAATCTTTAGCGAGTTGATAAACTTTAAAAACTGCTTTAAAAACAGATCTGGGTTAGCTTTTCTCTAGAAATTGAAAATTAGTTGAATAATGCTTAACACTGGAAAAATATTACCATGGAATTTCTATTCAAGCTTTTCAACTTTACAAACTAAACAATAGAGAGCATCTGTTTTCTTTTAGTATTAATCGGCAGAACGTAAATGGTTATGATTCTTATGAATATAAATGGTTATACAGCCTGAGAAAACTATGAAGGAACCTCAGCTAGAATGAAAAATTTCACACCTGAAGATGTTGGATTTATTTCTTCATACTTGAACTCATTTTCTTTTCTGCCACTCAATTGTTTAATCTTTATGAGGCCGGAGTAACAACAAACAACCAATTTAATGAGAGAGTAGTTGTTATGAAAGTGAAAGAAAGAGATTCACAAACTATCATCTGCTGAAAGGAATTATCTAGTAACCATTTTTACTTGCATTTTATTTTGAACATACCTTTCTTAAATCCCTTCAAGATAAAGTACGCCCAGGAAATAGAAAACTAACTTTCATCTCATCCATTGGGATTTATCATGGTCTTCCAAATTGCTTAATTGCATGTTATTTTGAACAAACCTTTCATAAAGCCCTTCAAGATAAATTACGCCCAGGAAATAGACAACTGGCTTTCATCTCAC
>JAFIDM010123569.1:0-26763 GCA_023159025.1 Thereuonema tuberculata | reverse complement strand
AAAAACATTGAAAAATTGTTATTACCAAGGGTTTATAAAAATTAATTGAATTTAAAATTTTACATAATCTTTTATTTTTTATTAGAGATTTCCTGAAAATACTTAAAGACATGTTGTTAACTTTTTGTGACTTATCTCTGTTAAAGCTCGAAATATTGGATCTGTGAAGAAGTATTTATGGTTAATTTAATAAAGAAGTTTGCGATATTGTTATGAAGATCTCAGATTTTGATTGAATCAGTCAAAGGCTCTCCTGGGTCTAAATTTGCTTCCCCCCGAGTTGATAGATGAGTTTTCTACATTATATCTATATATATAAAAATGAATGTATCTTTCTTTCTTTCTTTGTCTGTCCTTTATACACTCCTAGGCCCTTTGACCTATCTGGACCAAACTTTGCAGAATTATTCTTTAGGACCCTGCGGAAAAGATAGGCTACCTTAGAACCTGGAAACACCACCCCCAGGGGTTGAAAAGGAGTGAATTCCACACAAATATTGTTATGCAACAATTGGAGCTCGGCGACAATGACAACTATACCCATAGTGTTGTGCAACAGTTGGCACGAAACTATTGTTGTGCAACAAATTTGACCTAAACTATGGTTATGAATAATAGTGCATAGTCTACAGATGAATTTTTACGAACTAGAAAAGGTCTGACGTGATAGGATTATGATGTTACAAAATTCAAATAATCTCGAACTAGGGGTATAAACGGGACAGAGAAAGGGATGGGAAATCTTATATTTTCCGATCTCTATATTATTTTCATATCTATGTATGTCGAGTTACAAAATTCAATAACATGGAACTAGGAGTGTACACTGGGAGGACGGTGAGTGGATGGGCAAACATGGTTCAAAGATACTTCTACGAGGGATTTGGGATAGCTATAGATTTGTAATGAAATCAGACCTTTTGAGTTGTTGTTATTTTTTGTTTTGTTTTTCGCAACCGGGAAAGTTTCGAAATGACCTCGCAATTGCAATTTCTTTATCATCCACATTTGGACATTTGTTTTTTGTAACCCGAGCGAAGAACGGGTCTTTCCGCTAGTTACATTATAAAAACGTCATTCTGTCATAAGACTTTAAGTTTTTCCAATTTTATGACCAAACTATAAGAGATAGGTTGGTCATGCAAATGGATAAAATGTAGATCTTTTTAAGACAAACAAAATGCTAAAAAAATCTTTCGAAAAAAGTGTTTGCTGTCCAAGATATCGCCTTTTAAAGGGTCAAATTTTGACTTTTTCTCAATTTAAACGAAAAGTATAAAAGTTGGAAGAGAACATTATATTGAGAAAATGTTGGTATTTGAAAGTTCTATCGAACGATATATCAGTCATTCACAAACATTTTAATATAAAATATTATATTATGATATTATAATATTAATTATATTACATTATAATTTTTATATTATCTATAATATAAAAGGGAAATTTGTGGGTGTGTGTGTGTCTGTTCAAAATGTTTAGCATACTTCCCAAAATGCTACAAACTTGAATTTTGGCATGTGGGTAGGTTCCATACTTTAGACAATATAAAAAGTATAAAAATACTACGAAGCATCTTGCGCCCCCCCCCCCCCAACACCTGAGTTAAGCGGTCTGCAATGATTTCCCCTGCAATTTTGAAGTGATCTTACAATTTCAATTTCTTTCTCATCCACATCATTGTAATTTAGGATATCACATTAATTGGTAACGATCATGTGATTTTTTTTACCAACTGGGGAAGGTTTCAAGTGATAGAGGTGTGGAGAAGGCCACAAAGGGCTGGGAAGTCGTATTCTTTCCGATCTCGATATTAATTTGCTAAATAAATAAAACTGTTTTTTTCCTTACATATGCAATGGTTCCGTAGTGAAGTCTACGTTAGCCGGCTAGTAAATAATATAGGTACTATTAATATTCTGTCCAATTAAGGGAAAGCTTTCTTAGGCTATTTTGTCGATAAATTCATCATAACGTTTGAATGTATTATGAAGGAATGAATTTTATACTGCAAAAAGAAGAACAAAGAAAGAATGAGAAATATCTAATCCACTATCGTTTAGATTCTCTGGCAACTGAATAAGAAATAATTATTAAGGTTTTGTCAAGAAATATTAACAGTTTGTTCTCGTCATTTCGTTTTAATATTAAATAAAATTATATCTCACGTATTTTACAAATTTCATTTCATTTCATAACAATTTTTTCTTAATTACTGCATAAACAAAATCCACTGTCAATTTCTACAGGCTATGAAAATAATATCAGGTTGATTCAGTTGACTTTTTTATTCATTCAATGCAAATGAAATGCTTTATTTGTACTGATACTTAAATACTGTTCGTTTTGAAAGCCAGAACTACCACTGGCGGACGATTTTACTCCGCAGAGGGGTGATACGCTGAGATGGGCACTTTCCTAAGAAATTCTTTTGGACATTTTCGCTTTTAAGCAAAAAATTACGGAGGAGCAGTTTTGCAATTGTATTTATTCTTTCCATAATTCTTTCCCGAAAAGCGCAAATAGAACGCAGCTACAAGTAAACTAGATTAGATTAGATTAATTGAAAGTGGGTGGCATGACTGCCGAGCACGTCGACCTGAAAGATCTTTTATACTATCCCACGGAAAGAAGAACAGAGAGAAAGACGGAGAAATGATGGTGTGAGAAATGCAGGGGAAACGGGAGAACCCCGGGAAAACCTGCTCAGCGCGGATCGCCACCATCAACGAAATCCACATGAGAACCAAACTCGGTACTCAGAGGTGAGAGGCCAGTGTCTTAGCGACATCGCCAACCGCGCGGCCTACAAGTAAACTAACTAACTGATAAAAAGTAAATATCCCCTCTTTATTTCTTCTCACCCCTAGTTTGATGAAATTGAAGGATACCTGACGCATGCGCAAAAGCACTGAAGGTTCTCGTAAACAAAAACGAACAGTAATAATGAATTGCTTTATTTGTACTGTCTCAGTCTCAGTCTCAGATCCTCCCGCGCCTCTCGGCGCATCGGGCGACAAGCGATCTCCATCGTATTCGATCGGCCGCAAGGATTTCGGCTTCGTCCCAGGAGATGTCAACGGCTCTAAAAGATCTTCAATAAATGTTCTTCGCCAAGTGATCCTCGGGCGTACCCTCTTCCGCTTGCCTTGACGCGGTATCTACACTATCGCCATTTGTGGAAGTCTGGTCGCGGCAGCCGGAGAACATGTTCAGCGAATCGCATCCGACGCTCAACCACAATTTGCGCCCAAGGGCGAGTCTTCGTCCGATGATGCATGCTTCGTTTGTAACGCGATCGTGATACGTGATCTTCAGGATGCGTCTAAGACATCTTTGCTGAAATACATTTAAACGCCGGACAGTTCTGGCTGTCATCTTCCACGTTTCACACGCGTAGTTAGCGGTCGGCATTACGATAGAATTAAGGAACCGCACTTTGGTCTTGCGCAATGGTGTTATTACGCCACAGCGGTTGGAGGCGTCGCATGACCGTTGCCGCATTGCCAAGAGGATGTAAAATACCGTGGTCCCGATCTCCATCTGAAGAGATGACGCTGCCCAAATACTTAAACCGATCGACCTCCTCAATTCTTTCTCGTCCGATGATGATGGGCGTTCGTTTACCTGCATACCCAATACGCATTATTTTAGTCTTCGTGCCACTGACCCCGAGTCCGATTTTTGTTGACTCCCGTTCCAAGGCCGACGTCATATTTGACAGGTCAGGTTGGGTGGTGGCTAACAGCGCGACGTCGTCGGCGAAGTCCAGATCCGCTAACTTCACTATATGTCCCCATGGTAGACCAATATTTTGCTGATCAACCGATTGTCGAAGGACAAAATCCAATGCCAGCAAGAATAGGAATAAAGACGGAACACAATCCTGTCTGACCCCGGTCTCGATTGTGAAAAAGTCAGCGATGCCATCTTCGGTCCGTAAGCAGCAGCTGAATGCCTGGTAGAGGTTGCGAAACAGATCAGTGAACTGGCACGGAATGCCGTATACTCGAGTGATCTTCCAAAGGGTCTCGCGACGTACGCTATCGAAGGCCTCTGTGAAATCAATGAAATTGATTGACAGACGCTGCTGATACGCTAGACTCTGCTCGATAATATTTCTTAGGATGAAGGTTTGCTCATTACAGGAGCGTCCGGCACGGAATCTAGCTTGTTGCTCGCGGAGGCGTATGTCAACGACCTGGCGCAGACGTCGTAGAAGAAAAAGGCAAAACACTTTCCCCGGGATTGATTGCAGAGTGATTCCTCTCCATTTGTTACAGTCCGAAAGGCTGCAGTCTTCTTTGGAAGACGGACGATAACTCCTCTTCGCCATGCATCCCCCGGTCCAACAGGTGTTCAGCAGGCGAGTAAGTTCTTTGACCACGTCCTGACCTCCACATTTCACCATCTCAGGGGCTATTTCGTCTAACCCCGCTGCTTTGCCGTTCTTGAGTGCCCTTATCGATGTCGCCGTCTCCTTTTCTGAAATTGGTCCTACCTCAACGGGTAGATCATCCACTGGTGCCAACAGGTCGTCACGGAAAATGGTTAACGGAGGTGGCTGGTTGAGCGTTTCTTTGCAGTGCTCAATCCACCGTCTTTCTTGCTCGTTCTTCATTAACAAGATCTTGCCATTCCTATCTTTAATCGGGTGGCCCTCCCCCGCCTTTGATCCTTTCAGCTCACGTACAATTCTATACAATGTCTTTGTGTCATTCCGGTCGGCAGCTTCCTGTACTTCATGACCTTTCTTCTCGATCCAATCTCGCTTGTCACGACGACAACTCCGCTTGACCTGACGATCAAGATCACGGTATGCCGTCTCTGCAAATGCTTGCTTTGCCTCACAAAACGCTTGGTCGCGAATGTGCTTGGCATTACGTCGCTCGTCAATGAGTGCCCACGTTCGCCCTTGAATCCATCGTATCCTATATGCCGATGGTCAAATTCGCGCTCTCCATAAATGCATCCTGAATGCCTGTCCAATATTGTTCGATGATTCCCACATCTGCGAGGGCTTCGAAGCGGTTTTGCAACTCGATCTGAAACCGAGCGGCGATAGACGAGTCCTTGAGTCTTTCAACATCAAAAGGACGCGGTCGTCGGGCCCGGGCGGGAATGCGTTTAAGTCGTAGCCGGCATTTGGCCCTGACGAGCTTATGGTCAGAGCGAACATCTGCTCCGCGATACACTCTAACGTCTAGAAGCGACGATCGCCATCGTCCTGAGATGCAGACGTAATCGATTTCATTCAGGATGCATCCATCAGGCGATCGCCAGGTACACTTATGGATCAACGGATGGTCGTAATATGTGTTTCCGACCGTGAATGCGTTCGCAGCACAAAAAGAGATGAATCGCTCCCTATTATCATTTGTTTCACGCGCCGATCCGTAAGGGTCAATTGTACGTTCAAAACCAAGACGCGAGTCGCCAATTTGTGCATTTAAGTCCCCAATCAGCAGCACAAGATCGTGAAGCGGGGTGGAAGCTAGTTCATATTGAAGTTGGTCGTAGAAGGCATCCTTATTGGCGTCATCAGCTTCCTAAGTGGGTGCGTAGGCTTGAATGATCATAACATGCCGAGCACGCAGGTGTGCTGAGATGAACCGATCTGAGATTGGTTTCTAACTGATGATTGATGTCGCAGCCTCCGTCGAGAAGACAAGTCCAACACCCCATGCATGATTTGTGTCATGGCCTCAGTAAAGTACCATCTTCTCATCACTGATCAATTTGCCACATCCTATCCAACGGATTTCGGATATGCCAAATATAAGTTATCTAGCCGATAATTGTCGAACTCCCGAAGGAGCTGAGCCAGTCCCCCAACTTGATAGAGGGTGCGCTATTAGAGGGTAGAGCATTACATGTTCCAATTCTGGTGATTTCCTTCGCGTTGAGCCGGGCATTAGACGACCACTAAGGGGCTTCGATCCACCGCCGTCATAGGATTTCGGCTTTCTTCTTCGCAATAGATTTGATTACTTTGTTGATTTCTTGTCGTTTTCGTAGCAGGTGAATTTTTTTCCGGGGTGGTGTTGCTAGCCCCACGGCTAACCCTTCTCCTTTATCCGGGCTTGGGACCGGCGATGACGGTCGAACCCATCAAAGGCGGAGTTATTTGTACTGATACATGAATAATAATGAAATGCTTTATTTGTACTGATACGTGAATAATAATGAAATGCTGTAAATGTTCTTAATCTACTCTAATTCTTGCGTTATAATGAATTTCTATGAGAAGCTTTAACAACGGATTTGTTCTCTTAATAGTGAAAGTAAAAGAATTCTTATGTTTATAAAGAATGATATTTATTTGTGCGAGTAAAAAGAGGAAATAGATATAGATATAGTAGAATTTTATTGCATAATCAACAGATTTTTGGTAATGTTTTATAAAATGCTCTAAATTCTAAAATTGTAATATTTAAGATTTTTGGTAAGTTTTTAGATTGCTAAAATTTTTCAGGCTTATTCTTTTTTAAGTACATATCAGATATCAGGCATTTATCTATTTTACTTGATAGTTAGTTACAAAGGCTTAAGAAAATTTTTTAGTTTTATTTGCTTGAATGTTGCCTTTCTAATATTATAAAGAGTGGAAGGATTACGTCTAAATTAATGAGATTATGAATTTTATTGGTTTAAAAATTTTTAGTCAACTTTTGTCTTTTGAAATATAAAACTTAAACGATACAATAGTAACCTAATATCTAAATAATCTTCTATAAAATCTAAATTACTTTATATATATATCACAAGGTTTAATCATAACTAACAAAGGTTATTTTACGTTTGACTTTTTCAGAAGCATCCTAACTAAAAAGAAAATTTTAGAATGGAATTAAGTCTGTCCGTCCATCGGTTTGTGACAAAGACAACTCAAAATCTTTATTTTTTTAATGTTTATTTAAATCTTTATTTTAAAAAAAATCTTATTAAATTTTTTGGTATCAATTCAGAGGAATAACTAAATAGAAAAATCAAAAACACTTATTATACAATGTCTTCAGTTGATTATGATAATTCAAAAGCTAATTAAACAGCTGCTTCACTGATTGTAGTAGATGTTTTATTTGCTTTTAACTTGTTACTAACAACTATAGAAATTGTATAAGTGCCTTGATTAATATAAGTGTAATAACCACTTTCACAATGCAAATATCATGATAATATTTCACCTATGAAGTTGAAAGTTTAATTTATTTCATTTACGAAAAAACTGCATCAATAGTATCCTGGTATAAAAATAAATCATTTGAAGAGACTCTTTGATGCCGGTTTGAGACACTTGGTCTAAATTGAAATGAATCCTTATTAAGGGATAAAACATCATTATTTACTACATCAAGGGAACGTATGTCGAAAAGATAGGTAAAGGCTGCTTTTAAAACTTCAGAAAAAAAAAATAACTACATTACATATCTCAAGGGTATCCTTCTGTAAAATTCCACTCCTTGGAATTGTAACTGATTCTTTTCCTCTGTTTTTTGTTTCTAGGAAAGACATTATTCTTGTTTTTCTTTTCTTATTTATACCGAAAGTGTAGAGGTTGTGAGTTGCAGTACTTCTGCTCATTCTGTCTGTCATCATTTGTACATCCAACAGTCCGACAAATAGGAGCCATATTTTATTTGGGCTCAAATAATTGGAAGAAGCGAAGAAAAAAACGAGTACCGGTCTGCTGTTACTTCTTGTGTTAAGCTTAGTTCCCACTAGGCTAGTATTTAGTCGAGTGGCGAGTAATTAATGTCTGAACAGCAACAATTTAGTCGAGTAGTTTAGTAAGTGATTTAGTCTTAGTCGTTTTATATTTTTTCGGGCGAATAGCATCCCCCTCCCCTCCACTCGTCACTGCTCACTGGTCCATCGACTAAGGTTCTCGTTTTAGGCGAGTTCATTAGCTGCCGTAAAAATGTCGTTTCAAGAGAGCGAAGAAACAACTTTAAAATTTGTTTCGAAATATTTAGAACATGAGTGCTTCTGGAATATTAAGTCCCCACATTATAAAAACAAACAAATGGAACAATCTGCATACATGGAGTTGGAAAACACAATGAACATATCTAGTTCATCTCCTCTATTAATCCATTTTCGTATCCATTGCTTTCTTTTCTTTATCACACAAATTTCTTCTTCCACCTCTTTTTTAGAAGAGGTGGAAGAAGAAATTTGCCAATAGCCAATATCATAAGCTTTATAAGCTTATTCACTTTATTGCGTAGCAACCTGTTCATCTCGAAAAACACCACTCACTTATGTACTGTACTCGACCAGTGCGAACGATTTTTTTGGGCAGTAGCGAGTATTTTAGTTACTCGCTACTCAACAAAATACTAGCCTAGTGGGAACTAGGCTTACGGTCGAGCAGTACACAAGTGAGTGTACTAAAACGAGTGGTGTTTTGCAAAATGAACAGGCTGCTACGCAATAAAGTGAATAAGCTAATAAAGCTTATGGTAATGGCTATTTTAGAAGAGGTGGAAGAAGAAATTCGTGTGCTTTTCAATTTAATTTCCTTCTCACCGAATCCAGGCATGTTCATTGTATTTTCCAACTCCATGTATGCAGATTGCTTCATTTGTTTGTTTTTATAATGTGGGAACTTAATATTCCACAAGCACTCATGTTCTGAATATTCAGAAACACATTTGAAAGTTGTTTCTTCGCTCCAGCGAAACGACATTTTTGCGGCAGCTAATGAACTCGACTAAAACGAGAGGTTCGGACTTGTTTAATCGATGAACCAGTGAGCAGTGACGAGTGGAGGGAGATGCTACTAGCCCGAAAAAATAGAATAAAATGGATTGACTCTACTAAATTGTTGCTATTCAGACATATTTAGCTACTAAATTACTCGCCACTCGACTAAATTACTAGCCTAGTGGGAACTGGGCATTACAGAAAGAAACCGAAATGGTTTCTTTGTACACTATGAAACCAGGTTTTTTATGATGCCTTGTTTTTGCATGATGGGATCTCGATATTGTAATTATTATAATGTCCCATAAAAAGTTCCTGGAACGCCACTGTTTGCAATGGAAATCCCCTTCCCCTATTTGAAAACATTAATCGACTAAATAACTATTTTCGTAAAAGATTTTCCTGTTTCATTGATAATTTCCAAATAAAAACTTGTACAGTAAATTTAAAATTTTGTGTTTCCTGATCATCGTCGTAATCATCTACGGCGCTACAGCCCTGGGTGAGCCTTGGCCTCCATAGTGCTTTGTCCTGGGTCATCGGTCCCCAACCAACAATATTCATCCTTCTCAGATCCTGTACTGCATTATCAATCCATTTCATTCTAGGTCTCCCTTTTTTTTTTTAATACTTTTCGTTTATTGTTATCAATTGGTTATTGTTATCAAATAGCATCTGTCCCAAAGTGATCACATTAAGCGGCACCTACTGTATTCTATAACTTTTCTGTATTTCTGTATGTTTTAAATATCCAAATCTGTAAAGGTTTAAAATTTAGAATTTTATGGCTTTTGTAATGTTAATCTTACATTAATTATTCGATTTATGATTTAGTAAAGTTTTATTTTGTAGTTTTTCAATGTTTTTTGTGGAACCAAACATTGAAGAGGAACAATTCATTCAAGCAAGAAGAATTGAACGTTGGTAAGAATCAAAGAACCAACCCAATTTACTAGAAAATTCTCAAGAAAACTGAAATAATGCTTTCTAGGATAAGTAAAGAAGTACTCTTGCCTTGGTAATTCCAGGATTTAAGTTTTCGTAGTGCAAAGTACTTCTATAATAATCGCCTGTTTCTGATGAGTACATAAATAACATCACAGATTTTTTTTTCTGTTCTTGAAAATAAGAGATCATTTGAATAAAAAAATTTTAAACGCTCAAATTACAGTTTCACAATTATCAATAATATTACTGAAAATTGAAATAGTGTTAAAAATATTAAAACTTACTTTATTATCGAAAAAGTAGCAACTTCATTAGTTTTAATAACAGCGTTTTCATCACGACTTTAATTGCAAGTTTCTTCTTTGATTTTCTCTTTCAAATCATTTCAAAAGTATTTGCATAGACAAGAAGTAAGCAAGAGAAGAATGTACAACATAAAGCGAAGAATTCTCAATGTATTCTTCCTATTGTGACAGTTTTCTTGTCGTATGATTGACTTGTGTAGCTATTCCCTATTTTCCACGAAGAATGCAGGTGAATTACTTATAGAACGTCTTATATCCTTCCGCCTTTCTTTGTAAATTTCGTACAGATGGAAATAAGAAGTTTCAATTGATCTCAAGAAAACGGGGCTCTAAGAACTTACATCATATTATACTATCCATCATATTTCACTAATTCTTTCTAAAATTGATTGAAGGAGAATTACGAAACTCATTACGTCAGTCAATGTTTTGAGCAATGATCGTCAAAGAATATCCTGTTCATAAACTGTATCATTTACACTCAATAATGGTTATCGGAAGATGATTTTTAAAATTAAACATTAGTTTTTATTACTTTTTTTAAAATATAAATTGCATTTCAGAAGTAAATATAATGTTACCTCCGAATAACGGACAGTCACGGGACCGGAAGTTCGTCCGTTATTGGGAGGTGTCCGCTTTGTTTCATTTTTTAGCTTTTTTTAAAATTACGTACAATCTTTATAAATTTCTACAATTACCATTGCGATATGAGAGAATATGAACAATTGCTAATTATTTACTAGATTCCTTTTTAAATGAGTGCTAATCCGTTTGTCTTACTTAAAATAATGACAAAATTAATTACAGTATATAGAAAATTAATTTCTAGCCATCCATTTGATGCCTTAAACGTGTCCAATCCTAAAGTTTGACCGAATTCTCTGGCTTTTTCTTGAAGCAAAACACCGCTTATAGGAATGTTCTTTGCAAGAGCAGAGCGGAACCATTTTATCACCACTTCGTCGATTTTGCTTGTTTCAGTTTTACGAAACTTCAAATTCTTCGAATTTTCGTTTGAAGTCACCATCCACATTTTTCTAATCTCATCTTTGTCCTTCAAAAGTTCACTTATCTGAGTTTTTCCAACTTTAAAACGTTCAGCAAGACAACGCACACTCAGCTTTTCTTTTTCAGCAACTTCAAGAACAGTGAACACTTTTCTTTCAGTGCCAATCTCTTCCTTTTTGACGCCATTTTAATTCACACTAAATTTAATCAACACGTTTATAGGATAGCTTTGTGAGGTATTGACAGTTGAAAAAAAGGGCTGCAGTTAAAAAAAAGGGCCTCAGATTCGTGCATTGAATCATGGGACACAGATACAATGTATCAATGTAAGCGACACCGATGTAAATACAACCATGATGTGTTTGTCGACATGTTAATCGAAAAAAAAAAATTGTTACAGTTAAAAATAACTGTCCGCTATTCAGAGTGTCCACTATTCGGAGTGGATAATATGGAATGTCCTATTGTAAGGGATTGGGATCCGCAATAATGTCCGCTAATTAGAGGTGTCCGCTATTCAGGATGTCCTTAAAAGAAGGTAACACTGTACAAATATTTCGTACAATAATTCTTACAATATTTAATTTCATAAAATTTTACATATACTCTATTAAAATGACAAATTATCAGGCGTGAAATTTAAAAATTCCAGCTGATTTTAAATCAACGAAGGAAAAGAATTATTATAATCTGCCTAGATTATAATTTCCGATTAATACTAAAAATTTGGAATTATTTTAAAACTCCTGTTTTAAAGAAACTATTAATAAAAGACTACGTAATTATACTGAGTTATGGTTTTAATCGATAGTTATTCTTCATGAAAATATCAAACAAAGTTATTCAGTAATGTAATGAATTCCTTTTTAATACCATTTGTAGGTTGCCTGTTGTATTGTGTGTGATTTGTATCATCTATGTTGTGGCTCTTTGTGCTGCTATTTACGGATTGTATTTTGAAGGTCAGGTTCTCTTTAATTATTAATAAATAGTTTTAGGAACCCTTTTATAGATTTTTCATAACAAACATCCTATAAGGAATTATCACAGATTTAACTATTATTTTATGAATTCATACACAGACAAACATTGCTTCTTGTAATGTTTCTATTCACTAAGCAAATCTTAAATAAAGATTTTAATTAATTCAGCATCATTTAAATGTTTTCCGATCCAATTGAGAAAACAGTTGTTGCAAGATAAAACACGTTGGTATAAAAGTCTCATCCTGACTGTTCTATAAACTTAACAAAAACAAACTCTGATTTGCTAAATGTATAAAGTTAATGAAGATCGTTGCCCATGGGGTTTGCATTGTGTATTTGTGCATTATCACAAAAGTATAGCCTATCACTTTGTGTTTTTGAGTCTGAAGACCTCTTCCTTGTCCACATGTTGTAAGGCAATGAACTTCAATTGAGAAAAAAAGCGAAATTACGAATTGGTTTTTAGCAAATTTAAAAAAAAAATCATCAAATTATCAAATAAGCAATTGCCTTGAGTGTATATTATATACAGTGGAACTTGGATAATTCGAACGTCTTTAATTCGAAATCGTGGTTAATTCGAAGATTTCTCTTGGTCCCTTGAATTTCTGATTAAATCAATGTTAAAAAATCGTGGATAATTCGAAGTTCAACTTCCTTAATTCGAAGTTTTTTTATAAAAAATTTCGAGCCTTAACGACTTTTCGGCATTTCATCGTTAAGAAATTCGACACGTGACAACTGAAATCCCTTCCCGCCACCGTTCGACACGTAACGCCATTCGACACGTGACGCTTCAGACGCCATTCGAGCTTCCTGCTGTCAGTGTCACTATGTCTTTCAGTAAACCATGCGTGTACAAGAATTTAATGTTCGCTGAAAAGGTCGCCGTCATTCGCGAGGTGGAAAAGGGTGTGAAGAAGAAATGCCAAATCGCCAACAAGTACGAGATAGCGCCGAATTTCGTCGGTACATTGAAGGACAAACCAACGTAAGTGAAGCTGTTTTCCGTTCACTAAACATGCTTGATGATTTTGCTAACCTTAAGCGACTGAATTCTACAAAACAATCAGATATTGCACAATTTTTTGAAAAACTATAATGTTCTGTATTGAATGTAATGCGTACTGTAGCTTACGTAATATAAATCTTATTTTGTTTACATACATATAGTGTTTATGTCTTTCATACCACGATCTTTCTGAATAAATATTTACTTATTGACAGAATAATCTTTTCAAGCATTCAGTGGACCTGAAATTAAAGTTAAAAGATGTAACTTGTTTAATTCGAAAACTTGGATAATTCGAAGTTTTATAGTGGTCCCTTCAGCTTCGAATTATCCAAGTTGCACTGTACTTGTTTTTATTTTCAGATAAATCAACATAAATCAAATCAAAACTTACAAATGTAAAACTTACATCTCTTATCTTATTCACTATTTTACGACAAATCTTTTACAATTCTTGAATCTATGAGGCATCAATTATTAATTTCAAACTACGACTTCTATAAATAAATAAGTAATCATAAACTAAATGCACATTTGTATTGTACAGTTTTGAATCTATTATTGTATTTACAGGCTGTATTCCTGAATGTAAAGAAGAAGGTGGAAAATGTCACAATAGAAAATGTAAATGTGCATCAAATTTTAGTGGAAAACAGTGTGAGAAAGGTAAGTATAAAGTTAAAACTCGACAAACAAACTCGTCTTCTATATTTCATCCTAATGAAAGGACTTCTTCAGGATTATAAAGAAATACAAAATAAAAAGGAAGAGAAAATCCTTCTCTCTCTCTCTTCAAAACATAATCGAAAAGTGAGAAAGTAAATTACAAACAAACATATTACATTAAATAATCAATATAACATTTTACATTCAATAATCAGTAGAAAATCAAAATTTCAAATAAAATAAAATAACAATCTCTTCTTTGTTAGCCTAATTAACAATAAATTAATTGTATTGAACAGACATGTGATTATTTCAAAATTAAAAAATCTTTAATCTTCCTATTCTTTAATAAAGATTTCTTAAAGATGCTTAGGGAAACATCATTCACTTTAAGTGATCTATCCTTATTAAAACATTCACAGCTATTAATTAAGCACGACTCCAATTTAAAGCGTTTCTCCTCATGTTTGACATTAAAAACATTGTGCGCAATCGGGTCTGGACAGTGATTTTTGTTCAAACAATGCCTCGCCCACTCTGAAATTTTGTCATTCCTTTTTTCATATGCTGTGGTGTGTTCTTTAACGCGTTCTCTTACTGTACGGCCTGTGCTTCCAATGTAAACTTCTCTACAGTCCCGACACTGTAATGCGTATACTACTGCCATCCTGTCTAATTGTGCATTCTCCTTTCTAGTTCTCTTTGTACTAAACAAAGTATTATCTTTATGAAAAATAATCTTAACATCATTACTTCTGCAAATTTTTTTAACATGTTTGTTCACTCTTAATCCTTTAGGTAAATTTATACATTTCATAAAATTCTTTGTTCCTTTCAAATGATCTTGGGATTTTACAAATTTCCTCTTTCTTAAAAATTCTCCAATTGTATCTTCAATAAAATCTTTAGGATATTCATTCATTAATAGAATTACTTTCAACTTCCTGATTTTATCTTTCCAAATTTCTTTGTCATACACAATTAATAATTCTCTTCAAATTCCCTTTAATTAGTGTCAACTAAAAAAAAGATAATTATGAATATCCAAATGTCGAGTTATTTCATATATTAACAGTACGAAGATATATGTGAGTTATTATGATAAAGTTAAAACATTCGACGTTTGATTAAAGTATATTATGAATTAGGGTTCAGCATATGAATTCAATTACATAAGAAATTTCACAGCAAAGACTTAAGCAAAAGGAATAAAAGCAACGCCACAATTCAAGTACATTTCTCTAATCAGAAAAGATATTTTCTGATTAAAGAAATGTATTTATTTAAGTTTTTGGTTCTTTTTGTGTATGAATAGTTATCCTTTTCATCACAAAAAATTCACAATCCTAAGATTTTTTAAGTAATTTTCTATTTCAATTTGAATTCACTCTAGCAAAAGTGAAACACCATGGAATATGGGACAGTGAACATATGAAAGCAATTTGTAGTGAAGGTTTTACAGGAAAGTTTTGCGAAACAGGTAAATGCAATATGTTTAGAAACAACTTTATTTTTATAAAGATTTTTATTAATACAAATATTTATAAATTGGATTTTAATTTAAATTACTGTCCAAATTCATGGTCTCCTTCCTTTCAATTCAGGTAAGAGGCATTGTACCTTCTTTATTTCCATTTGAACTAAATTTTTAACATTGTTTTTAACTTTATTTTTATATTAATCTCGAATCTTCTATTTAGCCAAGAAGTTTTCTTTTCGTTTTCGTTGTTCTTTACAGGATTAAGCTTTTTTTTTCTTTTCCTTTCCAACTTTTACATTTAATCAAAATGGCCGATTATTTACCCATAATAAAACAGTTGATTTCCAATCATTCATTTCGCAATGAATTTGCTTTGTCTGATTTTAATCAGAACTATTCTTTTGAAAGAGGATCATCCGTGATTTGATTCAAAAGTAACATATTTCATCTTGTAATTTTCTTTTCTTCAACTGGGATCCAACTTCTGTCATTTGTTTTTACTTAACTAGCAGGAAAACACTTGTTAATGCTTCTATGAATTAAAGGCATGCAATACACTATTCTTCAACTAAATATTTTTTCACTTCGACGACTTTTGTTTAATCTGAAATAATGATATTTTCCATTAATTGCTTACATTCTTTGCTCTTTTATTCTTATTGGAGGGATTTTTTCCATTTAATTGCTTTTTCAAGCAATACCTATACCGTATACAGTCCATCCCACTTCTCATTTTGAAGATCTTATTTTCTTTTCTTTTTTTTTTTTAATTTATTTACATTTTTTACTAATTAGTAACAGTTTCACAAACTAACCTTCCGTCCATGTTCATCTTTTCGTAAAATTAAAAATATCTTTATAAATACCCACCTCTTACAATTTGAACACTCCGATCAAGTTGCTATTTTAATGTAAAGAGGCAGCTACAGGTAACTCTTACTTATAACAGTTTATCGACAGGTTAGTTATGTAATAAAGAATTGAGTAATGTTTACCGACAATATAATATCACACAAACTTGCTAGAATTTTAGTAATAATATACTGTATTTAAAAATTTCACATAAGGTTTCGGTAAGTATAGTAACAACTGCCATTTTTAATTGCTACAATAACAGACAGAGCAGAATTAATTAAACAATCTGAGATTCAAAAGGAGGTCGAATACATTATTGAGGGTGGGAAGGGGAAAGGAAACATGAGTCAGAAAGACAACATAAAAATGAATTACAATAATACTTATTATAAAAACGGATATAGTATGGTATAAACAATTTATTACAATAAATGTAAATATTGAAAAAAATAGATAACAAAATTAATTAATTAATAAAAATTGATTTAAGATTGAATAGACCAGGCGGAAATTAAAAGATTCGAGATTTAGAAATAGTCGAGTACCTTTAACAAGGGTTTGAATGGGAATAATAAGAGCAAAAAAACAAAGAGGGTATTTACGTTGCTTAAAGATGAAAAACCTCTACGTCTAACAGAATCATCATATGTAAAAAATTAGATACTTTAAAAATGAACTAATAAGTTTGTCAAGTATTAAAATAGGCTCCTAAATACAACAAAAATAGGTTACATACAATAAAAATAAATTTTTCATACTTCAGAAATTCTCATTGAAAATAAACTATTTATATTATCAATAAGTTTTAAAAATTAATATAGTTTCGATTATTAGAGCTGACATGGATATTTTGTCTTCGTTTTAATTTCGTCAAATTACATCGGATTTACCACTGTTCTTAAAGCAGAAAAGACAATTTATTTTATCTAAAGGATTTAAAAGTCTTATTATTGATTAAAAAGAGAAAACAATTGTCTAAACAAGACAAACTGTCATCTTTAAATGAGTCACTACGCCTACGTAATTAATATGTTATAAAATAGTGACTCATTGGACTGAGGACTGAAGAAACCGAGTTCCTTTCGGATTCCTTCGGCAGAGGTCTGTGATTTTCCAGATTATTTCCTTCGGACTTGACCCAGCCCTTTGTGAAATGATCTAGTTTTTTCCTTCAGAATAAAAGCGGGTGAGCATTGGGCGGACCATTACACTAGTCCCACTACAACGTCGAGGCTCTCTTGAATGTCTGAAATCTTGAAAAGGGAAATACCTGCCTATATACCAATCAAATTATTCGATAAGAGGATGAATATCTTATAAATAGTTTGTTTAAATATTATCTCA
Organism: Thereuonema tuberculata; assembly: GCA_023159025.1. NCBI lineage: Eukaryota > Metazoa > Arthropoda > Chilopoda > Scutigeromorpha > Scutigeridae > Thereuonema > Thereuonema tuberculata. Next base: position 9,447 of record JAFIDM010123569.1, on the reverse strand, counting down.
TATTACATGAAAAAATTCCTCACAAATAGTGAATAAAATTAGTAATATAATGAGAAGCTGCTCTTTTTGAACTAGTTTATTAAATAAATCAGCGAGGTAGCCAGGGAGGGGATCGAGTGGCTGAAACCCCTTCCGAAATCTATACAAAAGAAAAATCTCTCTCTCAATTGAAATCAAAGGAACTGGTTATATCAAGTTCCGTAGTTGCCTCTTATAAGGGAGTTGTGATATTCTTACTATGGCCGACCACTGCAAGGCACTTTTTGAGGAATGACCTCCCCTCCAAAGCAAATTCTGGCTACGATCTAAATAGTTAACAGATTAAAAACGAATAAAAAGTTTCAACAATACTTGAAAAACTTTCTAATTTTAAAAAACCGCTATCAAACCTCCTAAAGTCACTTTTTTGAAATTTAATAGTGAATATGACATTTTTTTAAATACCCATATTGCACTTACTACCGCTTGTGTGTTCAGTTAATCTTTACCTTCTTCCCATGATAAGCAAGTTTATTACTAAAAATGTAAAATCTTAATTGAATTTTACGATAAACCAGCATTCTTTCTGATAATGACCACTGCAACAATTATTCATTTAAAATTATATTTCATTGTATAAGCAGACGTTTCCATTCGGTTATTAATACTGATATTCATTAATCTCTAGGATTACCAAAGCATGAAGGAATTTGGAATGATACGAAAGATGCTGCTGATTGCTCTTTTTTGTTCAGTGGACAACTTTGCGAAATTGGTGAGTAACATTGAAAATAAAACAATTTGAATAAGGTAAAGATTTCAGCATATTCTTATTAATTAATGACTAAATTCATTCGAATGTTTTATCAGATGTGAACAAATCATTAAAACTAGTTTTATTGAAAGAACTTATATTTGAATCTACTGATAAAGCAAGTTACATGATAAAGAATTTGACAGAATAATGTTTGAAATGATTGAAACAATTTCTTTATCTTTTCCCTCGATTAGATGTGATGTTTTATTTACTGAAGAAAAAAGCGATTGTATTTTTAAAAATTATCAAATAACTCAATTCTGTCAAAGTGTGGAATTAAATTCAGTTCCCTTGAAATCAAACAGTGGAACTTCCTTGTTAAGAAATTTTATCTTTTGAGAGGATAATAAGCTGTAGCGTCGTGGAATTTGAGAGTTCAGAAAAAAAGAAAGAAATAAAGAAACTAAAATATTTACACAATTTGGCAAAAAAAGAAAAAAAAAATATGCAGTTAAAAGGAGTCGACTTAGTCACAAACTTTGAACATAAATCGGTGAGAAGATAACGAAATGATTAGAAACACTTTAGTTCAAAGAACTGAATTATAAGATTTACAAATTAATAAGAGTAAATCCACGTCTGGTTGTAATGCATGAAGCTACCAGCGGTTCCTACGTCTTATCATTTACTGAGATAAACAGTCTTTTTACAATTGCTCTTATTGTTTCGGGCTGGTTTACAAGAGCGTTCCATACGTCTTCAATCAGAGATAGATCAGATGAAAGACAGATTAGTGCAGAGACGCCAGAAAGACATTCCTCAGACATTTGACCTGAATGTGGCAGCATATTTTTCTGATGAAAAAATGGCTCTGGAAGATGTAAAATCGTAATGATAGGGGTCTCAGTCTCTCGTCGATGTTTCCTTAGATAGCAATTTTCTTAGAACACAGAATGGGAAGACAATTGCAAATACACTAAAACACCAAAAGAAGTACGCACATATTAGTATAATACATGTAATATGGATAAAGAATTTCTATGATGAGCTTGTAGGGTTACAGAAATATCTAATCTTAGACTTAGTTGTTGGATCTGTTTATTTCCATCTAAAGATACTTGTTCTCTTTGATGGTTGTTCTCTGCTTCAACTAAAGGAATGTCTTAGAATTGGTTCCTTTCTTAGGATATGGAAGGTAGCCAAGATGACACTTTATTCCTAAAAATAAGGGTAAATTTTCTTCCAACTAGTTTACTATCACTCTTAGGCAATATAGATACAAGTATTGGTATTTTATTTTAAATCTAATATCCTAATACTTTCCGAAGCAGATGTGGATCTAGTTAGTCCTTCTAGTACATAATATCAATAGAGGATATTTTATATACTTTTACTAAAATCAGGGAGAGCAGGTTTACTTGCATTCAAGAATATCCAAAATCTGACGTTACTAAGAATATTTTAAAAGACAACCATTGTCCTAATAACATATTTAACGTGATTACTGTTTTCTTAGCGATAGAGGTTTAAACTAAGGTCTCTTGTCAAAAGCTTTAACTTTGTCCCCAAAAAATACTTTTGAACCCAGTACTGATTTTTAAAAAAAATCCTTGTTTCTTTAAAAAAAATGCAGCGTTGAATCAGAGCAGCGTCATTTTCTTAGCCTGTGCCGATGGTCTTCAATTCTCATTATTAAGCTTTCGGCCAAATATGATTGAATTCACCCGATAGAATGGATGACCTGTTTATTAACAGTTAGGTTGGGAGCAATAAGCTTTCGAATACTGTATCGAAGACTTTAGCAGCTTTTTCCCAATCAAGTTTATTCGAAGAAACCTTAACTTACGGAGTTTATCAAGACTGAGAAATTCATTAGATAGCGAGGCTTGATGAATAATATTTTAACGTTGCTAAATCATGAAAGGACCATTAGAGAAAGGATTACAAATTGTGATAGTCGGGGATGACTAATAGGTTTTATCCCATGCTAATGACCGCCGTGGGTTCAGACTTCCCCTTCTTTTTAACTGGGACACTTTTGTTTTTGTTTTTATTGAATTTCAGATTGGCCTGTCTGAAGAAATTGAAAATGTTTTGGTAATGTGCGCCAGTATCTCGCCGACATGGCATATTTTTTTAATTTTTTTTTACTTTCACTGTCAGAGAAGATGAGTTTATCGTAGGAGATGGAACTCCTCACACTTCACTGTGACACACTTCTTTCGGCACTGTCATTCAACAACAGCTCGCAAACTATACCATTATCCGCTGTGTGTCTACTTGGAATAAATAACTGCAGTATTTACATGACAAAGAAGAGACTCAGAAAAAGGTTCAACGTCATTCGGAGGCGACAGTCCCTGATTCTATCAAGCAATGGTGCCATGGATACCTGATATTCCATAAACAACAACTATTCTACGAATTGTAGAAAGCCATAACTGGTTAAGACGAACGATCGTGCGATCTTCTCATATAATTATACCATCACACCTCAAGACTGTCGTATCAATACGGTCAAACTTTTGAACAATAACTCGACATCCACAATATAACCTCTCTCAAATTTAATTAACTGTTTTCGAGTTCGATATCGAATATTCTGGCATTCTGTTCACTAATGAGTTACGGTAAACTGGTATAATATTGAACGATATTCCTCAACTATTACTAACATCAAAAATTCTGTTTTTAATGTAAGGATGGACTGATTAACATATCGCAGAACCCATTAACAATGGAGTAACAGACAACTTACAATTCGGTACTTCAATATAGGCAATTTTGCTGTTGGATTTCGAGCAAAACCCAAACTGATTATCGGATGAAGTACGGTAAAGTTAGAAAAGGTTTGCCTCAAGAATCTTTTATAAAAAATTTCATCAAAGAAAAATTGTGTACACAGAAAAATTCATACACAGTACATAACAATTTCAACTAATAACTACAGAATGTATTAATACTGTTTATGATGTACTGAATGATTGAGATCTGCATAATTTCAGATAAAACAATTTTTAATAGGTAGGGAAAGTCGGGTAAGATGACGAAGCGTGTAAGATGACGAACTCGGTAATTCTCCGACTCATTCACAGATAGGAGTACCTGTCCAAGCATTTTCTGAAACTCAGGTGATTAATAACGAAGTTCACTGCAAGGGATGTCGGGCGAGATTGTTTTGCGAGCAGTAGCGACTAAGATGTGTTTGTTTCCCGTGCGTTTGTAATTTTTGAACTTCACAGCGTAAGGAATTACTCTACTACGTTAAGTTGTTTTTGCTCTTTCATAAAATATCCTCAAAATACAACTCATAATGTAAAGAACCATGTGTGGTTAAGGTTGTTTACGATAAGATACGGTAATGATAAATAAGTTCTAAACCAAATTGGCGGCGTGGGGTAAGATGACGAATGGCAGGGCGGGTAAGATGATGAGAAGTTTGCTTAGTTTGTCATCTTTGTCAACATGTTTTTGAGTACCTTTTATGAATAGGTTTTGTCCTATTTTAAAAAATTGGTTTTGAAACTGAATTTTAGTTGCAGTTATTTTTTTTTTTATTTTAAATCCTCATGTTTATCTATGAATGTTTTAGGTATTATAAACAACATTCCATGAACTTATACAAGAAAAAGTGATAGGGGAAAGTGGGATAAGATGACAATGAATGCAGCTATTGCTGAAGTAAAAGATAAAACCTCAAGTGTAAATGTTGCAGCAAAGAAACATAACGTGCCAGAGCCAACACTAATGTTCTTCTAAATTTTTGTTGCACCTAATTCTTCAAAGTTTTGTTTCATTACGAGCAATCTGTTATTGTATTTTAAGTGTTTCATCTTTGACTTTGTTTACTTCATGCCACACGTTAGTAAGTGAAGTTGTTTCTCTGCATTTTTAAAATAAAATGTTTCTATCTTAATCTATTACTTTTATCTGTTCGTCATCTTACCCCTTAGGTGGGGTAAGATGACGAAAATTACTCTTTTTTTTTGGTGAAATATTTTTATAATTCGGGAGGGTAAAAATTCATATATTTTTATTGAACAAAAAGGTTAAAAGAAGTGTCCTTTCAAATTTCAGGTTTTTAAACCACTTACTAAGCCGAGGGAAAAAATCTGAAGCTTAAGTTCGTCATCTTACCCTACCTTCTCCTAAGTATCACTGACATTTCACTATCCAGTACAACAAATCTTTTAAACGCTTAGGTAGAGAAAATAGGCAAATGTTACATTGGAAAAAGAAGAGCGGAAATTTTGTTCTGTTTTCTATTCAAGCTGTTAATTCCTGTTGCTGTTATAATTGCAATTTTATTATGTGAATCAGTGTTCTGTTTTATAAGTTGAATACAGTCTATATACTGGTACATATAAGTGTCTATTTAGTTTATAAATATACATATAGTAATAATTTCTTTTTTATTTACTTGCAGAAAATTACAACTTCGTTGTAGATCAACAATTCAACATAACAGCTGCAATTGAGGAATGTAAAGATCTCCAGAGGCATTTATATTATCCAAGAAACGACACACTGGACTCCATCACAGCTTATATCAAAACAAATTATCCGAATTATACATTTTGGGTAGGAATGAGAAAAATGGCAACTGGATGGATGTTATTTGATAACACTCCAGTTTCTGAAAGTATTCAACCAATAGAATTTAGGAAGTCAAAAAATCTAACTTGCAGTGTCATTAAAAACGCATTGTTGTCTGTTTATGATTGTGGTTCTTCAGCAGATAGTGTGTTATGTGAACAAAACTGAAAAATTATGAAAATTTGGATATTAAAAAAGATAGAGCTAAAGTTTTTTTTGTTTGTTTTTTTTCATTTTGGTTTTCTTTAACAATACATTTAAATTCCGTTCCGTTTTTAATTGAGAGGCTTAAAAGTAAACCTATGGGAATTATTATTATTTTGAAAAAAAATAGATCAATCAGACGCTCGTTAGTCATTAAGTATTTATTCACTAGTTTATTCACACCATTATGTCATTGAAGCTCTTTTAACCAGAACAAAGTATTGTACTAACTATATTACATTTACTACATTAAACAATTATCTTCACTTACATTCCTTTACTTCTAACTCCCCCCCCCCTTTAAAAGATTATGAAAAAGCACAACTAATTTCTTCTGAATTTAAAATCTAACTTCAAAGATTTCGACAAAATTGATCACGAAATGTTCTCCAATATACAATTACTGTATAATATAAAGCAAATAATACAAACCTATAAGTCTCCGTCAGTCCATTTTAGAAATTACTTTTGGTTAACACTTGTCAAGTATTTAATGGATTAAAAAACAGGCGATAAAAATCCTTTTCAAATACTGATAAATCTAATATATTAAAGTAACTAAGATAATTAATAATTTCTGCTTTTGTTAGTCTTCTTGTCAATATTAAGTCAAAATCAATCTTTTACCTGTGAACACTAAAAGCAACCAGCCAATAAAAAGAACAAGTTTTATCGGATTGATTCAATCATTGGACTAATTTACTATTAAAAAGAGAAGAATCAACGGAATTTTTTGAAAATTCATAAGCGTTTTATTTGTGACAAAAAAAACGAAAATACGATAAAACAAAAGAACATTTCACTGATTTCAGATAGGTTAACACGTGCATTCAATTTACTTACACTATTAGACTAATCAGAAAATTAAACATCAAAGTTGTCTTACTTGCTTCTGCGCTACAAATCAACGCAATAAAAGACAAAAACATTCCACCAGTAGCTGAACTAACTGATACACATCAGGAATTGCATCCTCCATGAAGTTTGAAGATAACATTGAATAAAATATCTATAAAATGTCAAAAAAGGTTTTAGTTTTCTTAAATTCCCTATGTTTTCGTTTTTCCTCCAACGAGATTTAATTCTGCGCATGCTCTAATCAAAATCCGTTGCTGATCAACTTCCAAAAACAAGAAAATAGTTCCAATGGCGACTTAAGTGAAAACATATTCGTAGAATATTTACATAAACAAAATGGCTAAATCGCATTAAAAACCGAAAGTTGCCGACAGGATTTGAGGGAAATACCGAGTAACGAAAAATATTACTTTTTAAAATAACTTCATAAATAAAAAAAAAATAAAACTCTTCTTCAAATGCCAATATTTAAATATTTTCAGGAAATCTTTTTTTTTATTTTTTGGAAATTACTCATTTCCTTCGTCAAATTTCAAACTTTGGATTTATGTTGTTATCAATAGTTCTTTTAATATTAATCAACACAAAAAAAAATAGCAAACCATTATGAGTCTATTGATATCAAAGATGTACATAGTTAATCATTTAAATCTTTGGACCTAGATTACATTTTTTGATGAGACTTATCGGAATACCTTACACCCCTGATAAAAATAATGGTATCATCGTTTAATGTCAAGAATTATCAGCTCCAACAATCTGTGGTAATGGGAAGCAACTGACTGACCTGTCCTTGGAAATAAGTTAGGTCTCAATGGTGTTTGTCATCCAATAGTTTTTTAATTGGTAAGTATCCCATTATTTAATGATGTTTCTGTATTTGAAAAACCCAGTGTAAATGACAAAGAATTAAGTTGGAATTACTTAGGCCTAAAAGACCGCTGAGAAGAATTTCAACTTTTTGATTCATTTCTGTTTTAATTTGTTTTAATTGCTGATTGAATCCGGTTCTTTCACACCGATTCATTAAGTAGACAGGAAATGTATTAGTGATTTTGTGAAACTTATGGGACGCTGCCTCCCCTGAGGCTGCATTTTTATTAATGTGATGATCTTTTGTTTTTACATAAATATTTTGATAAGATGATGTTGAGGGTAATTAACGTGTGGGTAAAAAAACAGTAACAATGCGATCAATAACACACAATACATATAAAACCAACATTTAAAAAAAAAAAATTATCAAAATTCTATTTTGATAGAACTTGAAGCTCATTGGTGGCTAATGATTCATATTCTAAGGAAGTTTACATTCAATTCTAAGAAAGCAAACTATATAGTTTTAAAACTTATTCGTAATTTCATAATCATTCAAAGCATTGATTTTAAATTTACTTCTTTTTTATTTGAAGAATTTTTAAAAGTCCCAATGAAAAAAAAAATCAAATACTTACTTTGTCAAATTCAATTCAGCTTTAAGAAAAAAAAATATCTGTAAATAATTTAAGGAATTCGTTATTATTTCGACAGTTCCAAATTTGGGAAAACTGAGAAATGTGTAGAACGCCGTAGTTGGGATTTCATAAATTGTTAACCTTTACCACTGAAGGAGTAGCAGAGGTCAGTATTTTTAGTGGCAAAGGTTACCGTTTTATGATCGAGAAATATGTAAACAGATTTAAACGATTAAATTACTAAAGTATTTTAATAACAAATCAATTGAGAAACATTAAATATTTCTTATTTATTTTTAAAATTAATATTTAATTGTGCGTTGATTAACTGAAGATAGTTTATTAAATTTTTATTCAGATAGCATCTATTTATGTCTTTTGTAATTACTTGTGAATTCAATTAATGTTATGTAGGAATTTTTTATTTTTTAAGTTAACTTTTCCATCACTAGCTGTTCTTCGTACGGATTACAAAAAAACCCCAAATCCTCAAGCTGACTTGAACCATACCCCCAAAGGCCAGCGTTGAACCGTCCATCCTTCCACTGGTTGTGACAGAAGTGAGAATACAAAAGTGTAAAGGAGGGAGGGGATGTTGTGTCCAGGTCAGTGGCGTATATAGAATATATTTTCGGGGGGGGGCCGACACCCCATGGAAACCTATTTGTTCAACCAAAAAAAAAAAAAAAAACGTTGGGAGGACATTTCGGGGGGGGGGCCCGGGCCAAAAAAATCTATTCAACTAAACAAAAAAAACCAATGAAAATCTATCTGTTCAACCAAAAAAAACGTTCGGAGGACATATCTTCATTATTTCGGGAGGGGCCCGGGCCCCCTCGGCCCCCCCCTTATATACGCCCCTGGTCCAGGTAGCCTATATTTCCGCAGGGTAGTAGAGTACTTATGCAAAATTTGATTCAGTTTCGTTAAAGAGTGTAAACTTGTATAGAGAACAATCATACAAATATACAAACTTTGACTTTGAAATATAGTGTAGATGTAGAGATTGCAAAGCATGAGTATATGCTGTTAGAAGTTTTTACTTAAAAGAAAAATGTAAAAAAAAGGAAATTGGAAAAAGTGTTCTGATCTCAGCCTATTTTGCGCTCGTGATTCTAATGTAAAATATTTGAAATTCCAATTCAGTTCTTAACCTTCTAGACTTTGTGATCAGTGAATAGTGTTCTTCTGGAACAGTGGGGGAAAAAAAAGCTGGTTCGTTATTATTTTTCGAAAGATTCTTTCTACTAGGCCCTATATAATCAACTAAATATTTTAATAGTATTCTGAATTGGTTTTTATTTAATCTTTTTTTTTTTCCTTTAACAAAATTTAATTAAAATCAAACTTAATGTTAACATCCGAAATTGATTCGAAAGCAAAAAAAAAAAAAAATTAAATTTACTTAATATTAATCAAAATTCTTAAATTGTTTTGCAAAAATAAGTACTAAATTATAATTTATATAGGAGAAAATATATTCATTATACATTCTTTCTTCCAGTCCTAGATTGAAGAAAACCTGACGAAATGAGTTGTGATGATATTGTAGAGTCAATGGCAGCAATGAAATGTTCTATCCCTCATAGACTTGTTCTG
>JAFIDM010123568.1:0-11881 GCA_023159025.1 Thereuonema tuberculata | reverse complement strand
TTTGTGAGAAATGTTTTTCACGAGCAGATGAAATAAAAATTCACATTAGAACCCATATTGGTGAAAAGCCCTTTAAATGTGAGTTTTGTGAGAAATGTTTTGCACAATCAAGCCATTTACAGTCTCACATTAGAACCCATACAGGTGAAAAGCCCTTAAAATGTGAATTTTGTGAGAAGAGTTTTGCAAAATCAAGCAATTTACATTCTCACATTAGAACCCATACAGGTGAAAAGCCCTTTAAATGTGAATTTTGTGAGAAACGTTTTGCACAATCAAGCCATTTACATCGTCACATTAGAACCCATTCAGGTGAAACGATCAGCACTGAGTAAATTATAGTTAATGTGAAGGTGGAAACTTGACACCAAGAATAAATTGTGAACATTGTAATGAAGAGATTTACAGTCAAGAAGTCCTATAATATTTTTGTAAGTATTAGTATCATTTTGATTGCTTACTAGGATATATGAGGGTAGCTCCGAAAGTAATGCCTCGTATTTTTTTAAGTTTGCCCATGATGAAAGAAGCAAATGTTGGTACTATGGCAGTACAGCTTGAACCTTCCCACCAATATCTGTTTACTGACATACGTTAGGTGGCAGCAGAGAGATATTCTAATAAAATTGCATCTGATGAAGATATGCGTATCTAACAAATGTGTGTAATTGAATTTCTTGACTCAGAAAACATTTCACCCATTGACATTCACAAACGCTTGCTGAATGTTTACAAAGAGTTGATGTTTGCACAGTGAGGCGGTTTTTTTTCAGTTGCACATTTGGAAAATTTGAATATGATTTAGAAATAAATATTACAAGCCTTAAAAAATTCTAAATATAAAAAGCAGCTCTCTTTTAAAAAGGAAACAGAAAACATTTAGGAATGGAAACATTGAAAAGAATATTGATCATTTTTTTTTTTTTGTTTACTGTTTCTTTTATCTTTTTCTATTTATAAGGCTTTTTTTTTTTATAATTCTCTTTAGATTTCCTTATAACTGACTTATAATTTATTTTTATTTAACCAGGAATTATTACCTAAATTATTATAAAAATATAAAAACGCAAACTATTTAAATTATTTGTAGTTTGTGTTTTTATGTTTCCTTATTTTATTTCAATCCTGTTGAAGCTTTCGAAGTGTGATTGTGTATTGTTATCCGTGCATGTATATGATGATGATGATTGAACTCGTTTGTTTGTTTGATTTTTCTCTGCATTGTTACAAACAAAATATCACAATAAAAAAAGAGGGAAACAATAAAGTTCGAGGGTTTTTTTCTTGTTTCTTTCCCTCATATCGGTCCTCCTAGATACGGGCGAAGAACTATCTGTGAAATGAAATAGAAAAAAAAAACAAAAGGAAATGTTTCACTAAATATGCACAACAGGGAATTTTAATTTATTTGAATATCTTGAGAGGAATGGTGAGAGATCCAGAAAGGAAATGCATCAGGTCTTCGATTCAGTGTCTCCATATAGTTCCGCTTACAGGAGAGAAGGAAGGAGAAAGTATTAGTGCTTCTCTTAAGAATCCTGTATTTAAATAAAAATAAAGGAGAACTACAGTGTGACTAAAGGAAAACGAAAAGGTGTATTTGTGATGGAGCAAAATATGTCTTACCAACATAAGGAAGGAAGGTCGTTTGTCACCTTCAAGAACTCTTTGATTCTTTGGATATTTCAGTTGTCATGATATGTAATTGTTTTATATTTCTTCCTATCCTCCCATATAGTAAAATGACACTTTGAAACTGTTTGGAGTTTGCAGTGAGCATCAACTAAAGACTTTATGGACTACGATACAATTTAACACACTTTATATATAAAAGGAAAGAAAACATTTATTAACTGAAAGATTTGGGTTTTCAGATATCATCAAACTTTGATGTTGATGTAGGTTTAGTTTTACATAAAACAAAATATTTTTATTAATTATGTATTATATCAATAATATGTAAGGAATTTATTTAATATGAATTTGTTGTTGTTATAGTCAATTGTTATCATGGTAACTACCATCCATTTTAGTTAACATTCCTTGGGTAGCTGCATAGGATTGTTAACTAGGAATCTATTTGTGTTTTGTTTAATGAAAATGAAAGGCAAATAACTTTCACATATTTGTTGAATACTTGTTTAATTTAAGTAACTCGTAATCTGTAAGAATTAATCAGTAGTTTCTGAGTTTGTTTTTCCTCCCTTTAGGTTTTGGACATAGATCATTAAATAAAAAAAATAAAACTATAAAAAGGAAGGGTTGGTGTTTTTGTTTCTAGTCTTATTCTTTTTACTGGATAGGAGTATGAAATTATGGATGAAACAAGAGGAAATTTAAGACCCTTCCATTGTTCACTTTTGCCTTGGGTGCTTTGTTTTGTTATTTTAAATCTTCCTCGAAAATGCATTTCCCTCTTTAGGAACCATAAAGAAAAGGCTACGTAGCAGAACAAGCAAACTACGAACTGCTACTACATTTTAAACAAGATCAAAAATGATTTATATAAAAATCATTAAAATAATTATAAAAGATATAGAAATAAGCAACCTGTTATTTGTAGGAATTGATCAGTAGTTTCTAAGTTTGTTTTTCCTCCCTTTTAGTTTTGGACATAGATCATTACTTGAAAAACATCTGTTTCTTGTTTTTTTCTTGAATTATCAATTATTAAATTTTACTTTTCATTGCATTTATGATGTTTTTCTACTTTTAATTAAAATCCTTAGTGTCTTTCAGTGAAAGGACAAGGAATTAATACAGTGGATTTCAGAGAATTATTTTTTATCTGATTTGATTTTGTTTTCTGCGGCCATTCCCGGGAGGAAGAATGGTTTCCCTTTAACTTTCACACAGTCTGAACTAAACATCAAGGGTAAATTCTGCTGATGATTCTTGATAAGGATGAAACAGCTGTTCAGGATTCTTGTTGATGTTGGCTCAGTGGTTGAAAGCATATTTATTGTCCATTTGAGGTTTTTTTTTCTTAATTTATAGGAAGTTGGTCTTTGTTTCTAGTCTTTTTCTTTTTACTGGGTAGGAATAGGTAACAGTAGAATCTTATGGAAGATTCTCAATACCTGATCTCGAAGTTTCTGTTGGGCTATTTCTTTCCTCTCAACCCAAACTGTTAGTTTCGAAAGGTCACTCCTAAGCTTATTAATCTTATTTTCTATCCGTTTCTCCCATTTCGATGTGATTTGTCGTTTTACCTGAGTTCTTTTAAATTCCACTTTAATCTTCCATTCTAAAAGAATAGTAATTGCTGCACAGTAAACACATAGCTGTAATGTGTCAAGGTCATGTATTATTTTGGAAAAACAAGTTCATTAATTATTGATATCAATGTGAAAGTTGATATCAACTTTCACATGTTGGGGTGGATTCGTGGCAATGAAGGTTTATTATTAGGATCAGTTCAGTTGTACAGTATAAGATATCTGTCAAGTTCCTCAGACATCCTGGTTTTTAAAACAGGATCAGGTGATGGTTCTAGAACAGTGGTGCCCAACCTTTTGTAATCTGGGGGCCAAAATTGACTTTGCTGTGAATCTCGCAGGCCACAACCAAAAAAAAAAAGGAATCTCCAGGTTCAACAACCAAAAAAAAAAAAAGGAATCTCCAGGATCAACAACCAAAAAAAAAGGAATCTCCAGGTTCAACAACCAAAAAAAAAGGAATCTCCAGGTTCAACAACCAAGAAAAAAGGAATCTCCAGGTTCAACAACCAAGAAAAAAGGAATCTCCAGGTTCAACAACCAAAAAAAAAAAGGAATCTCCAGGTTCAACAACCAAAAAAAAAGGAATCTTCAGGTTCAACAACCGGAAAAAAAGGAATCTCCAGGTTCAACAACCAAAAAAAAAGGAATCTTCAGGTTCAACAACCGGAAAAAAAGGAATCTCCAGGTTCAACCAACCAAAAAAAAAACGGAATAAAACAGCGGGCCACATGTAACACCTTCGCGGGCCGTAGGTTGGGCACCACTGTTCTAGAACATCTCCATCCTCATTAAGGAAAGCGAATTCTGACCTTCAGGTTCATCCATGGATTGTTCTATTGCAATTTCCTGTTCCATATTAGAACTATTGCTGAAATAATTCTTGAATCCCTAATAAGATTTTGGTTCAAGAACAGTTACAACCTTTTTTTTTAACTATGTATCTGTATCGGTCTGTGGTGTTTTGTTCACTAAATGGTTCCATATTAGGCTGATACGGAAACATTTAGTGAACTCTCGCTGTATCTTTAGCAGGGTTCACTAATTATCTTTAAAAACTCTTGCTGTAACTTGGTCATGAAGTTTGTCGTTTCAGTTATGCATTTTGTTGCAATTTAATAAGCTCGTAAAACATCACAATTGTTTTTATGAGTCCATTTATGTTAAGCTTTTTTGGAACTCTTGTTAGGGCCACTTGACTTTGAAGACTAACAGATGGTGTGTCATTCGACTCTGCTGTTTCGAATCACCAGATGTTTCTGTAGCAGTTTTGGGATTCCTTCGTTCTCCTAAAGCGGGACAGTTATGTGGAATTTGAAAAATGCCAATACAAAAACCATATTACTGTTTTTGTGAAGTTACGGACAATATATTTATCCTCACGTCATCCGCGACAAAGGCGGAAATTAAAATAACTTAAGATTTAGAAATGAGTAAACAAACGAACGCACAATGCTACAAGAAAGGGTTCACACCCTGAGTTGTCACCGGGAAGAGACTGGGACGGACCGTTTCGTCTTTTTTAGGACTCATCAGCCAGCCAATTTACTTTTTAGTTTTTAAGTATTTAAATATATTTTCTTAAATATTTAAAAACTATATATATATATATGATGGGATGATGCAATCTTGCACCTGCAGCTGTCTTAAAGGTGAAGCAATCCTTTTATGGTAGCAGAAAGAATCCTAGCGATCTGATTGATGCATTTGTCTGTGAGACATGAATTTCTTAGAATTTGATTATGTCATCTGAACTTATATGGTCATGAATGTTGTTTTGATTTGCCATTGGGTTATCGAGCTATGACGTAATACGCATTAGCCTACCTAATGCGTCAGTTGACGCTCTCTCTCTCGTAAGTGCTTCGTGCTCTTTTACGCTCACCTGAGCAGGAAGATCAGGCGACCATTCCATCCGCTTAACATGTTTACGACGAGTTGTGTTAACTAGTTAAATTAGTTAGGGACTGGGAACCAAGGATATCCCGTTTTGCCGCTAATCACTTTAGCTTTGTTAACTTCCAATACAATTAGAATTAAATTTTTAATGCTTCGAAAAAGTGATTTGTGTGATTCAACCAAGTGTTGGTATTTGTGAGTAGTGCTACGAAAGTTAGTGCTGTGAAATATTTTAAGTGCTTCGACCAGTGCAGTGAATTTGTGCATCGTTTAGTGCTTCCAACCAACAAAATCCATGTGGTCATCGTTTATCTTGTGCAACGGAAATCCCAGTGCAACGAGAATAGCCTCTGTCTGTTAAACTCCAGGTTAGTGTGAATATGCGACCCTGACTCATTAAAATTAATGTAGTGAAGTGAACAATAAATTTTATTTCGCCTAGTTCAGCTTAGTGGAATAGTTTAGCTGTGCAATTCAGCCGGAACCCAACTTTAAATTAGCCTCGCAAGAAAGGCTTCACTTTATTTGTACTTCCCGCCTCCAAACCGAGAGTATCTGTGTAAAATTGCCTAACTAAAGTTTCTGTTGATGCTTATAGTAGAAAGGAGTTAATAAATGATTGTTATTGTTACGTTTGAACCAAATTGTGGGTGTGAGTAGTTTACCAGATTTGCGCTGACCCCCACACCGAGATTCGACCAACCTAGCCAGTGCTATGATGACGAGGGGATGATTGGCCAATAACACCAGCCCAGGACACAATCAAAAATAAACAATCATCAGGGTACTCCCCTGATTGGTGCCCAACACAGCTGCCAGCATCCTCGTCTATCCCCGTGTACGGTGACATATTTTGCCACCCAACGCGGGGCCCAAGGAGATTGGTGGTACTGCCACTAAATGCCACAACGTCCTCATCTACCCCCGCATACCGTTCGGCCACATATTAGACACCGTTCGGCCACATTATTAGGTATATCCCTGCTGTGCGCACAAATGCTATGTCTCACAACAACTCTTCAAGCCGTGAGAGGATATGTTTTCCTACACAGGTTGGGTCCATTGATACACTCTGGGGGCATGTCAGGATGCTAGAGCTTTCCTAAACATCATAGCTTACCAAGTGCAACCATATATGTTAACAGTTTATCCTCATGCAGATGGCTACTTCCAGCAGGATAATGCACCAGTGCACAAAGTCCACATCACTATGGGATGGTTTGAGGAACATGACGATGACTTTTCCTTTTTGCAGTGGCCCGCTCAGTTCCCGGATCTCAGTGCCATTAAAAATTTCTGAGATGAGCTGTAACGGGCTGTTCGCTCCAGGGCTACACCTCCATCTCTTGTCTGCATAGTACACAATACCTCAACAATGTTTTCAGCATCTTGTGGAATCCATGCCTCGAAGAATTCGAGCTGTTTGAGGGCTAAAGAAGTCCCAACAAGCTACTAGGTAGGTGTATCTAATAAAGCGACAGGACAGTGTATTTATTAGGTTATATACAGATTGATTATAATTAAAGTTCAACTTTCAGCATGTTGTAAAAAAAAGAACCACTTCTCAGAATGACCTGAAATTTAAGCTTAATATACTCAAAGAAAGGGGAAATGGTATGGCATAAGAAAAAAAATAGTTCCAGATGTTAGCAATAGATGGCACTTTAACCATCATAATACGCAAAATACAAGACGTGCCATGCGCACGACACGTTGCATTTGTTATAAAAACGATGGGTACATAGAGTTTTCCTTATATTGCTTCTGAGAAGCTTGCCATGACCTCTCAATGAATGATCATGCTCTGCTTGTGAAGCTGTTTTGCATGAACGGTGACTGTGTGCCAGTAGCTCAGAAGAAGTTCCGGACAGTACGAGGGTGGGCTGAAAAGTTTCTGATCTAACAAAGATACAAGATATTTTTTCTGCAAATTTAGTTTTATTTCTCGACATATCTCCTTGTAAGTCTACACACTTCTCCCAGCAATGCTCCTATCTCTTCAACCCGTCCAAATAGTACTCAGCATCTTTCTCTGCGAAATTGTTTATGAAGGTGATGGCCTCCTCATTCGACGGAAATCATTGTCCTCCGAGAGCAATTTTTAGCATAGGGAACAAAAAAAAAGTTGCTTGGGTGCTAGATCTCGTGAGTAAGAGGGTGGTAACGCAGTTCAAAGAGGATTTTCGCCTTGGCAACTGCTGAGATGTGACATGATGCATTGTCTTGGTCGAACAAGATTTTTTTTTTCTGCAAATGTGGCTATTTTTCCGAAATTTCTGCCTTCACCTTGTCAAGTAATGATGCGTAGTATGCTCCTGTAAAGGTTGTCCCTTTTTGAAAATAATCGATTAAGACAACTCCATAACTGTCCCGGAAAGCAGTCGCCATCACTTTCCCAGCCGAAGGAACAGCCTTTGCCTTTTTTGGAGCCGATTCCCCCTTGGCAGTCCACTGTTTTGGCTGTATTTTTGATTCTGGAATGTAATGGTGTATCAAATTTCCTCTACAGTAATTATCCGGTGACAAAACTCTGATTTATTGCATCTAAACTGCGCCAACAGAGCTTTGGAAATGTTCATGCGAACATGTTTCTCGTCCAAAGTGAGCAAACACGGCACCCAACATGTGGACAGCTTTTGCATGCCTAAATCTTCATGCAATATGTGCCAAACACGTTCCTTGGAGATATTCATAGCCTCTCCTATCTCTCTAATCTTAATTCAGCGGTTGTCTAGCACCTTTTGATGAACTTGAGCAATGTTATCGTCAGTGGTTGCAGTTTTTGGACGTCCCGAATGTTCATCGTCACCCAAGCTGGTATGGCATGTTTAAATTCAGGTGCCCAAAATTTCACAGTGGTAAATGATGGTGCAGAGTTCCCGTACACAGCATCTAACTAGTCTTTGTTTTGCGTAGACGTATTGCCTTTCACAAATAAATATTTAATGACAGCTCGATACTCGTTTTTTTCATTTTCACAAAAACACACTCACGTCTCACTGAAACGATTGTCAAACATCAACTGCGCATCCAAAATGGCTGCGATTCGGTGAGTACCTTTCAATGCATGCGCAAACATACTCCCCCACTTTTGGTGATGAGTGCTGCCATCTTGATATTGAGGTCAGAAACTACTAGCCCACCCTCATAAAGGGTATGAAAAAAGGCTGTTGTTCGAGGGTCTGGAGAAAATGAGGAAGAAATTCGAGGATAAGTTCTTTTGAAGTGAAATCTGGCAGAGGGAGAAAACCACTTGCTTCAACGTCAGAAGAAGTGTCCTACAGTCTATAGCAAGTTAATTTTAAGCGCAGGAAGAGACGAGGGAAGGTGTGCAAACTTGCAGTGCACGAGGAATTGCCCGAATTTTGGGACGTGCCTGTGGGCACGGTGCATAAAGTTGTACGAAACATCCTGCATTGCTATCCATACAAAATTATCCATGTTCAGGAGTTGCTTCCTGCTGATCTGCCAGTAAGAGAAAGGTTTGCTCTAGAATTTCTTGCTCACATGGAAATGGACAATGAATGGCCATGGAACATTTTGTGGACAGACCAAGCTCATTTCCATTGCCGTGGACAGACCAAGCTCTTTTCCATCGCCAAGGACATGTCATTACTCAGAATTGCAGAATGTGGACAACAGAAAATCCGTTTTCAAATGAACCAGTACCTTTTCATTCTGCAAAGGTAACTGTGTGGTGTAGCATCATTTTTATGCAAGATGGGGCTCCTCCGCACATTGCAAAACCAGTGAAGCAGCTGCTCATTTCGGAAATGATAGAATTATCAGCCGTAATATTCCAACAGCCTGGCAGTCAAGATCACCTTGTGACTTCTTGTGGGGTTACCTGAAAAATGTTGTGTTTAGTGGTCTGATTGGAAACTTAGCTGAATTGAAGACACGCATTACTTAACACATTCACAACATGACCTCTGACACACTCCGATCTGTTGTGGAGCATCCTGTTTGTGGTTTCAACTTGTGGCAGAAAACGGTGGACAGCATATTGAACATATCATGCACAAGTCTCGTGATAACTAACAACCTATTTCATTGTTGCTTTTTATGTGGTTTTTGGCCTCAGAACAATTAAAAACTGATTTTTTTCCCATCCAATGTGGTACTATCTTGCTGTGGTGGATGGGCTTTAAACTAATAGTGCCACAACTGTTGAATGACTTGGAAGTGATTTCTTCAGTAAAAACTTGATACAGTCATGCACAACGAACAGTACAGTTGGTTTAACGTGCAACTCACGCCATAGCCGTCATATTCCGATTCAAATGTCACTGGTAGCCAAACCCATGTATGTTACGACACTTAAAGTGCTATCTATTGCTAACATTTGGAACTATTTTTTTTTTTTTTCATGCCAAACCATTTCCCCTTTCTTCGAGAGTATATTCAATTCAAATTTCAGGTCATTCTCAGCAGTTGTTGTTTTTTTACAGCATGTTGAAAGTTAAACTTTAATTATAATCACCCTGTCTGTATATATTTATATAACCGAACAGGCAAAACTTAAAGCAAGGCCTTTGAGTTTTGCAAAGGAAAGATTTCAATCAATGTATTGCAATTTAAAATTTAGAACAGAATAGAATATAAAAATAAAATTAACTTATATTGCCAAACATATAAGCCGGACAGTGATATGAAATTTGAAAATGCCAAATATATATATATATACATTTATATACATTTTAAAGATCAGCAATGAAATCATTTTTACAATGATCCACATTTAGTAAGACTAAAATAAGGTCATGAAATGGATTCTAACCATAATCCATGATAAGAAAATACAAAAAAATATATAGAATTTTCCTAAATTCAATAAAGTAAAAAAAAAAAATGTATAAATATCACTGAATTGGCCGTCCTAAGGTAAAAGGAAGCAACTAGCAATTTGGAAACTGATTATTTGCTGCCTTTGACTGTAGATATAAGCATATTGTGAGTCGGTTGCTACCTTTGATCATCGAAATAGGGACCAAACTTAACAGCAGATCTCTACCAAATTGCTTAGGAGTATGTGTAGATACTTCCTTATGTAGAAAATGCAAAAAACACAAAATCAGAAAATTTGTAGTTACTTCCTTTTACCTTAGGACGGCCGGAATCCTATTAACCGCTTCCTATTTTTTATTTAAAAATTCATTATTTACATAATAAAGCAAATTTAACCGTCATAAAATTAAAAATACAGAAACTATATTGGCACTAACCTTAAAACATGTAAGACTTTAATAAGTAAATATTAGGTAGATAGTAAGTAAATATAAAAATCGGATATGTAATTTATTTAAAGTTTTATAAAAAGCCCATACATACAAAAACTGATTCGGGAAAATAAAAAACCCAATCATTTTATTTAATAAACAAATTAAAACTTGGAAATGAATTAGTTAATAAAAAAAATAATTCATTTGAAATATACACATTTTTACTTCTTATTGTTTTTTCATAAAAATAAGTCCATGCTATCTATTGTTCTTTAAAGAGCACTATTTTTGTGAATAGGTGTCTTACAGATTTTGCATTGCTCACAACATTTCTGCTGAAGTAGTTATATCTTCCACTTAGATACTGCTTTTTCGCTGATCTTATTATGCAAACAATGTGATTATCCAGGAACCCCATATCGAGGATGTGTTCTTGAATAGAAGAAAATAAATTGTCGTGAATTAATTACTCCATTACAGAAGATATGCCTTTTAGCATACACTGGTGTCTTAGGTTTTATGCGTCGAAATCTTTCGCTAGACATAACTCAATACCCCGAAGCATTTCCGGACCTATGTTTATATAAATTTGTTTTTCTTTACTTTTACATGTAGAATGAGCTCCAGTAGTTTCTGCATATCTTCGTGAATCACCCTGTATAAGACTTTTACAAAATTTTAATAAAAACATTTTTTAAAAAAATTTACTTTGTATTAATTTGTTTTCTAATTTATTTCAAGTGTTAACTTTTTACATTTATTCAAATTATTTTCTTTATTTACAATATTCTATATTTTACAAGTTTAAAACGTCATTATAACATAAACAAATACTGTTTGTTTGTATATACGAAAACCTTCAGTGGGTTTGTGCATGCTTCAAGTCCCTTTCGATTTCATCGAAATAGGGGTGAGGAGAAATAAAGAGGGGATGTTTACATTTTATGGGTGTTAGTTTACTAGTAGCTGCGTTCTATTTGCGCTTTTCGGGAAAGAATTATAGAAAGGATAAATACTATTGCAAAAACGCTTCTCCATTACTTTTTTCTTAAAAGCTAAAATGTCCAAAAGAATTTCTTAGGAAAGTGCCCATGTCAGCATATCGCCCGTCTGCGGAGTAAAGTCGTTAGCCAGTGTTGCTCTGGCTTTCGAAACCGAACAGTAGTATTGCAGTCAGTTGGCTTAATAGATGTATTGGTCTCCAGAGGGAGCGTGTCAAATGCTTCCCTTTTGTGCTGATAGATTTTCTCTTACTACTTGGTTTAGATCCCATCCACCTATGGCAGCGTTTTCCGTTGCTGAGCCAATCCATAACCTTTCTGCTCAAACCTTGCCACCCACTGCTATTCTTTTCTTGTGTGTTCGGATGCGTCAACTACATTGAGCTGTGAACATAATAGTTGATACAACCATTACCGGAGTATCCCAACGCTCCGATTGACTCTCAAAATGGCCGACGTTATCGTTGGCTTGTGTATTTTCGTTAATTTTAGTGTCATTAAAATTTTTGAAAGACGCGGAGAATGCTGAACATTTGATGTA
>JAFIDM010123567.1:0-26776 GCA_023159025.1 Thereuonema tuberculata | reverse complement strand
AGAAAATGGGAGTAGAGTGAAATTTCAATTTTCCAGAAAATACGAAACTATAATACGGGTTACTAAATCGAGGGAAACAATATTTACTGTATACCAGTGTTTCCCAAAGTGGGGCCCACGCCCCCCAAAAAGGGGGCAATTTGATTGTTAAGGGGGGGGGGGGGGCAAATCGAAAATGGTCTCTTATTAATAATTAAAATAATATAGAAAAATCTTTCATTAAAATTATTTTGTACTTGAATTTCAGTTCTTCATTATATGTTTTGAAAATTTACTTACTGAGATTGCTCAACAATTTCCTAGTGATGTCTTCCTAAAAACCTGTCATTTAAGTTTCTTTAGTGAACAATTCAATTTTTGAATATTAAAAATTATGTTTATATTACGTAGGGAGCGTAAGAAATTTAAAAAGTTTTAGGTGGAGCATAGCACAAAAAAGGTTGGGAAACACTGCTATATACGGTAAACATAGATGCCAACAGCATATGAACTTGGGACATTATAAATTTGGTGCAGTCTTTCTAAACTACTTCATATAGATTGGAGGGGTGGGGGATAATAGGCAAAGTTCTAAAATCGAAATGCGATGTCCGTTCATTATAATATATAAAATTAACGTGCGTACAACATGATTAGAAAGAAAAATAAGAGTGAAAACGCACAAGACTAAGAGTTCACAGATCAGTGAACTCTTAAGCCGTGCGAACACCACGCAACATTCCTGCAATTTAGTCGCGCGATTTTGACGTCACGAGTTGATATTTGTCAAGCGCGAACACTTGCAACTCGGATATGCAACTCGAAAATGCAACTGACCCATGACAACGCATATTTTAAATATGTCACGTGTGACGTCAAGCGAAATTCGGTTATGTCGTTTCAAACATAATATAAGAGTGAATGATTTGCAACATATGATAAATATTTTTTTAAAATTATTAGCCGCTGTGGAATTTAATTTCATGTTGTTATTTCGAATGAAAAGTAACGAATGACCAACAGCCAATAAGAAACCATGCTCCCCTGGAAACAATGACGTCATAACTTTTGCATTCTGCGTCAGCAGCCTTCGCGTTTGCCAAACCCGATGTGGAAAATCCAAAAAAATCGAGGTTTTGAAACCTCTCTGATAAATTCTTCCGCATACAATTACTGCATTTCAGTATAAACTTTATTTATGCGTGAAAGAAACTCGCTATACTCTGATATTAATTGAGTATGAGCCTGTCTTCAAAACGAATCGACAGATAAAATTTTCGACGCCATTTTTTTCATGGGCGTGGTTTTACAACTGACGTGTTCCAATGCTGCCCTGTGATTGGGGAATTCGATGCAATTTTTCGAGTTGCAGCGGAGTTGCAGGTGTCCATGCAACTCGACTCCGATGACAAAAGTTGCAAAGAAATTGCAACTCGTGACGTCAAAATCGCGCAACTAAGTTGCAGGAATGTTGCGTGGCGTTCGCACGGCTTTAGTCTTGTGCGTTTTCACTCTTATTTTTCTTTCTAATGTCCGTTCATTCCTTCTTCTATCTGTGATCTACAACAATCGAAATCAATTATTTTTGGAAATCCAAAAGTTCGTGTAACTCTTTTAGAGTACCGTATTAAAAGGAAGATTTTTAAATATTCAACCCGTAAGTAAGGGCCTATGATCTCAAACAAGGCTATATTAGAAAGTTTGCACACCAACTACATCTTGTGTGAAAAAGAGATTTTACGTGCCTGATGATTCAATGAAAAGAGCCAAAAACGAAGGCACAACGCAAATAACAAGAGAGGAAAAAATTCGCACCCTGAGTTGTCATCGTGAAGAGACTGGACGGGCCGTTTCGTCCTTTTTAGGACTTATCAGCCAGCCAAGCTTCCCCGATGACAGACACAGAAGGTGCGTGAAGGCCGCAATCCCAATTTTTGTCTATTTTTTCTATAACATTGGGGCTCATAAAATCAATCGGCGTGTGTTTGTGTCTTTGTATTTTCCTTTAAAACTTTTTGAATCGCTGGTGAATAGAGTTATTGGAACGTTTGAACTTCCCTCTAAATTTTGGATATGGTCCTTGTCGAGAAATTACTGTTAATTGAAAAAAAAAATCCCCCTGGAAAAGAATAACAACAACGTTTCTACCGAGTTCTTAAACAACGTTGTCCTTTTACTAATCTACCAATTTATGCATGCTTTGATTTGATCACAATTAATTTAATTTTGACAACTTAAGTAAATAATACTGCTTAAATCTTTTTTATATTTAACAGATTTTGTAATTTAAACGGTAAGGGAGGCTTTCCTTTGCATTACTTTTACGATTTAAAAAAAGAAAAAGAAAACCAGCAACATTTTGAGGAAAGTAGACTTCAACTTCTTCCAAGAACTTCTTGATTAATTACTTCGTAATTCCAGTTGAAAGTATCTCACTACACGCCTGTGGGGTCGTGGCCTTGGGATTGCGGGAGGTAAGACACCTGGTGTTTGGTCACCCACTGGAACCAGTGGGATAATCTTTAAAATTAGTTGGGTTTTTTTTCTTCACTTTGTCAGGCTAATTAGGTAACTTTTAACATTATTTTAAAATTATTGATGCAACATTCAATTTGCTTTGCGAATTTTGTTATGGGCCAATAAATGTGATTGCCTTAGGCATAACTAGGGGCGGGGGCAAGAGGCACGATCTACCCCAGATTGGCCATGACCTCCCCCCCAGGGAGAAATTCATATTAATATAATTATTTTATATTTCAAATATAAAAATAAATTAAATAAAATATTTTTTTAACTTAATGGCATTGTTTGAATTATTAATTCGAAACAATAATTTTCAAGACATATTCTTTAACGCGACAAAATGGGATTTCATATCTACTTTGCATTTCGAACACAAAGGATCTGCCCCCCCCCCCCCCCCCCAACCCCCCCCTAGTTACGCTTCTGGTGATTGCACTATTTGGATCTTGAACATCCCCTTCTCATACCCTAATACAAAATTCCTGATAATTTTCGAACGATGCTATTAATGATACTCAATCATTACATAATGAAGTACCTTTACATTTTTAGCTTTATAAATAGAGCTGAAAACCCTGAAAATAATGATGAAACCATGATTCCACGAAAATAGTCAATTGGAAAATACAGCGACGATTAGATTCCATTTCCTTTCTGAGTCAGAAAATACTAAGAAGGGCTTCTCTTGAATTCTTGTAAATCAGAAATGGTCACGGCCGCCCTTAGGACCTGGAGAGCTGGTCCTTCACTTGATCCCACACTTTTTTGCACTCGCGCTAAAAAAAAAAAAAAAAAATACTAAAAATAGAATAATGTGGAGAAAAAAAATAGTATAAAAATGCATAAATAACTAGTATGTTGTCAATAATAATTTTAAACATTAAGTTAAAAATAATGTCGATTTTTCAAGATTAGGAATCACAATATAATGGCACCACAAAATAACTTGCTCTGGGCGTCGCAAACGCTAGAGGCGGCCCTGCAAATGGAAACCGTTTTTAGACTTCTTTTCTAGGCTTATTAAATCGCTTAGTCTGTATGTCTGTATTTATTCCTTACCCCCAATCCAATAACTTTTGAGGTGGATGATCTTGAAATTTGCCTGCATATTAAGGACAATAACTTTTTACATTTTTTTAATTTTATTTTTTTATGTGTCTATGCGGATCCTTTTCCACAAAGCAGCGGACAAAGATGACAAAAAATATTAAGGAAAAATATTAAAGATTCGACACAGTGATGTCTATCAACAGGATTAATGCTCTAAAACTTACATTTATTCAAAGAAATTTTCGAAGAGATATAACACGTCTCTTCTTCTTCAGCTTAAAATGAAATTGTAACGAAATAAAAAAGAATTTAAATAACAATTAAGGAAGACTACGTGAATATAATATTACATCGATTGTTTAAAAAACAATTGCTATTAAAACAATTACAATAATTTAAGAGTAGTACAAATCATTAACCATTAAATACATCTAATTTTACTTTGTTTTTACAACTTTCACAATTTTTACTGACTATTTCCTTAGCCATTCTTGTTATCCTTTCATTCACTTGAATCCCATCATTTCTATTTAAATTACTACTTTTTGTGTTCCTAATATACATGCTTTCTATGATTTTTCTTGTCTTATGTTCTTTTTCCACGCATAAGATTTTAATCTCATTATTCATACAATGAGTTTGCTGAATACAATGTTCTGCCACCTCAGATTTGGTTATTGATTTATTATTTATGTAGCCATCGTGTTCCATTACCCGTTCCTTTAATGTCCTTTTACTTTCTCCAAGATAGAATTTCCTGCAGTTCAGACATTCTATCTTGTATACAATTCCCATTTCATGTTTTTTGTCATACATATTTAATTTATTACATACAATATTTTTAATTTTATTTTGATAAACAAATCCAATTTCAATATTAAATTTCTTACAAATTTTCTTAATTTGTAAACTATTTTCATTCATATATGGTATAAAAAATCTTCTTTCGTTTTGTACATTTAATTCCTTAATTTTAAATTTATTGTAATTTTGTATAGCTTTATCTATGAAATTATTATTATAGCCATTATTTCTTAAAACAACTTTCATGTTTTCAATTTCCCTCAAAAAATCATCTTCTGTACTTGTCTTCTCTTCTGGATTTATAATAATAGTTCCAGAAGAGAAGAAATTAGGAAGAAATATGGAATAAATACTTATAAGTTGATTATCAGACATCAAAGGATAGTAACGAAGCTAGCAAATTGGGAAGAACACGAGAATTTTCTAAAAACATGTATTCTAGAAGGAATAACTCCTAGTCCTCTTCAAATTTGTAACCCAGTACTAATTACTACTCCGAAAACAGATGAAATAAAGAAGGAAGCTGAAAGAAAATTGGTTGAGGATCAACTTAATGGAACAAGAAAATTTATAGAGAGACTTTTGAAAGATGAAGAAAGGATAAACATCTCCTTGAAAAGAAGACTAAAATATGATGACTACACTCTGATTATGTCTTGGAACCATAGGAAATATATTGGTCACAAACGCAAAGCTAGAGAAAGAAAGGTAAAGAAAATTAGAACTAAGAAAATATATAATGAACAATCAAATTATGTCATAAACCTCAGTAAAAGAAAATTTAGTAAGAAGGAAATATGTCTTTTAAATAAAGGGTTAGAGTTTGTTGTGGAAAAAGAAGAGAGTCTTGACTTAAAAACATTGGCCAAATTAAATATAATATCTGAATATTTAGGAAATCAAGAAAAACAAAAATTCTTTGAAGAAATTGATAAATTTAAAAGGGAATGTAATAATCCTGTTACAAATATAAATAAAGAAGAGATTGAAATTTTAAGAAACATAGGTAAAGACAAAAATATTTACATTTCAAAATCAGATAAGAGTAATCATCTAGTAATAATGGACAGAGAAGATTATCTATCTAAATTGGATGAATTAGTAAGTGACAAGGAACATTATGTTGAATTGGATGAGGATCCTACATACAAATTGTACAAAAAAGTCAAAGACATAGTTAAAAATTTAAGTGACAATGGTTCTATAGATTTCAAACTAAAACAAGAGATTATGAAAGACTCATGCAGAACTCCGACGCTTGAAGGCAGAATAAAGACCCACAAAGACAATAATCCTATGCGTCCAGTAATAAACGCATATGGATGCCCAGTGCAAAACTTGGCTAGGTTTGTCAATGGTGTTATAAAAAATTTCAAGCTTCCTAAAGAAGAAATTATAATAAAAAACACAAATGATTTGGTCCAAAAAATTCAACATTTATATAACAACAAGAGGAAATTCCATCTATTCTCTCTTGACATTGAAAATATGTATACTAATATACCAGTTGAGGATACTTTAATGATTCTTGAAGATTTGACATTTAAAAACAGAGAAATCTTGTTAAAATATAAGTTAAACAATTCTGAATTAATGGAATTAGTAGAAATAATTACTAAGAACACATATTTCAAACATAGAAATAAAATTTTCCAACAAGTGAAAGGATTCCCAATGGGTTCTCCTTTGTCAGGGTTATTATGTAATATATATATGAATAACTTTGAATGCAAATTTTTGAAAGAATGTAAATATAATTTAGAATACTTTAGATATGCAGATGATATATTGGTGGTTTGGTACGGTACTATTAGACAGTTTGATAATTTTTTTAAGGATATAAACAAAAGAAACAAAAAGATTAATTTTAAAATGGAGAAAGAATTGAACAACAAATTAAATTTCTTGGATTTATGCCTAATAAATAAAGGAAATAAATTGGTGTTAAAACATTATCAAAAAGAATATAAAAGTAATCATTTACTTAATTTTGATTCTGGGCATGATATAGGAGTGAAAAGAAACATTATTGATAACTACTTACAAAGAATTGACAGATCTACAAGTACAGAAGATGATTTTTTGAGGGAAATTGAAAACATGAAAGTTGTTTTAAGAAATAATGGCTATAATAATAATTTCATAGATAAAGCTATACAAAATTACAATAAATTTAAAATTAAGGAATTAAATGTACAAAACGAAAGAAGATTTTTTATACCATATATGAATGAAAATAGTTTACAAATTAAGAAAATTTGTAAGAAATTTAATATTGAAATTGGATTTGTTTATCAAAATAAAATTAAAAATATTGTATGTAATAAATTAAATATGTATGACAAAAAACATGAAATGGGAATTGTATACAAGATAGAATGTCTGAACTGCAGGAAATTCTATCTTGGAGAAAGTAAAAGGACATTAAAGGAACGGGTAATGGAACACGGTGGCTACATAAATAATAAATCAATAACCAAATCTGAGGTGGCAGAACATTGTATTCAGCAAACTCATTGTATGAATAATGAGATTAAAATCTTATGCGTGGAAAAAGAACATAAGACAAGAAAAATCATAGAAAGCATGTATATTAGGAACACAAAAAGTAGTAATTTAAATAGAAATGATGGGATTCAAGTGAATGAAAGGATAACAAGAATGGCTAAGGAAATAGTCAGTAAAAATTGTGAAAGTTGTAAAAACAAAGTAAAATTAGATGTATTTAATGGTTAATGATTTGTACTACTCTTAAATTATTGTAATTGTTTTAATAGCAATTGTTTTTTAACAATCGATGTAATATTATATTCACTTAGTCTTCCTTAATTGTTATTTAAATTCTTTTTTATTTCGTTACAATTTCATTTTAAGCTGAAGAAGAAGAGACGTGTTACATCTCTTCGAAGTGATGAATGTAAGTAATGATAAATGTAAGTTTTATCGCATTTATTTATGTGAATATGTTGTGGATTTATAATAATAGTTCCAGAAGAGAAGAAATTAGGAAGAAATAAGGATTAATGCTGTTACATAATCTATTAATTCTGCTTTGATGTGATTAAAGTTAATTAGATGTAAGCAACTTAACTAATTCATATGGATTCAACTAATTTTCTAAAATGAATTTTAAAATGAAAAATTTCTGCATATGTTGAAGTGCAATATGGACGTAAACTCCAATGAAAGGATCCATAGAAATACTTTAGGGCAAATACTACGCAAGAGGTGTAGTCCTCATAGCTACAATAGTGACACTTCGGAAGCTTGCATAGTAGCGCCATTGCCGTGCATGTGACGTCACTGTAGTGATGTAGTTTTAAACTAAGAGGAAAAGGTTGTTTGAGCTTCGAAGGTATTGGATGTGTTTTTGATTTACTGTTTTGTATTTTCTTATCGGCAATTATAAAAATAAGCAAAATAATTAACTTGTACTATTGTCTCAAACGGAATTAATTACAATTAAAAAAATCTTTATATAAAAAGATTATTTTTTATTTGTAATTAATTCCTTTTGAGACAATAGTACAAGTTTGAGAAAAACTGCATTTGTAGCAGTTCGAAACTGGTCTTTGGTTTTTAATGTGTTATATCTTTTTAAAATATTAATTTTGTATTTAGTTTGTTTTCATGATGAACAAATAAATACATAATTGTAATTTCAATTAAGAATTATAATGAAGAAAGTAAAATGAAATATCTTCGTCATGTATGTTTTCGTTTGCCTCAGAACTGCTTGAGGCCGCCTCCTTGACCACAAAGCTATGCTTGAATGGTCTTGTATTCGGTAGATAATAGAATTTGAAAATATACACAGGCTTATCCTTTTTATGACTCGCTCAGCTTAAATAAAAAAAAAAAAAAAGTGAAAAGTAAAGGTTAAAAAAAATAAAATAAACCCCGTTCAGAAAAAGATCGGGAGTGACGTCAGGCGTAGGAATCTCTATTCCGTGGTGGCGAGAGGATATAACAAGTAAGCATCCTTCTTCATTTGCTGGATCGATTCTCCTAGCTGCCTTTTTGTTTTGTTCTTTCTTTCTCCCTCTCCAGTTTTTTGGTTGTTTTTCTTTTTGTAATTAATCCTGTTTAAATTACACATATTTTAACTTGAACTTTCTTTAACGTGCGGAAGAAACTTATGTAGAATAAACAGGAAACACGCACAAATAAATAATGGTAAATAATAAAAGTTATATTTAAACAAATAAAGGTACATGATTAATTTTGACTATTTCACGTAGTCCTTGTCAAATGTGTCATAAACATAAAAATCTCACAATTTATACAAATGTGTTGGATCGTCATCCAAATAGGAGCCACTCATGGTGTTTTGGCTCCTATTTGGATGGGAACAATTGTCATATTGAGCTAAAATTATTTTCTGAGAGAAATTAACATAATATTAATGTGGTTAAAATTTTATTTTAATCCGTCGTTTCTAAATAGGGGAAATTTACGCTTAAAGTTTGGCTTTTAGCCACGCCTCCAAAAAGCATTGTCACGTGGTCGTGACGTCATGTTTCCCTTTCAACAAGCTAGTCAGGCAGGCGCAAGAGTTCTTACTCACGTTATAATTGCTTTCTTTCAAATAGCGTCTGTGAAACTTTCACAGAAGTTAAAAGATATTATTAATATTATATTGTGCCAATGTGCAAAAAATACAAGCGTCACATCGCTAGACAAAATTGTTAATTTCGTGCCGAAGAATGCAGTAAGAAAAGAGAGACCGCTCGCCGAAAAATCTAGTTGTATTGTCTGTCAAGATCACTTTAATGTATTACAAAATAACTTATGTTTCTTTTAAATGTGCATGCTGTTAAATAATAATAAAATTATTTCTTACGATGGACTTAATGGTGACTGCCAAGCATTACTCGGAATTATTTAAATTGTTCTCTGATGTGGATGAAATTATTTTTAGTATGGTTTTGAAATGAAATAAATAAACATTTATTAGTATTTTTTCTCTCTGTTATTAAATACGTTAAAAAGCTTAAAAATACTCAAAGTGATAAACGCAACAAAAAATAAGATTGAACGTTGCTGTTTCGTAGAATCCACAATTTATATTTTCGGTCAATTAGAGATAGTTTTATATAGAAAAGATTTAAAATTATATTTTCTTTTTAAATTTATTTTAAAAATAACTTCTAAATTATGAAGGTTATTAATGTGCGGAAAGTAGTAATAATAATGTAACCAATACCAATAATTTAGAAATAACTTCTAAATTCTTTTCCTTTTTTACCGTTTTTTGTTAATGCTGAATTTTTTTTTTCAAAAGAAGCCAAAAAAGTTTTTTATTTCTCTTATTTTGTTTATTAAAGTTGAAGCGATTTGCTTCTGAAGTATAAAAATGTACATTTGCTTTTGTTTGTAATTTGCACGGCTCATCTGTAGCGTAGCCTTCGTTAAACGAAGCTACGGCAGTGGCCGGTAAGTCGCCTTACCAAGGCGGGTCAGCGTAGGCCCCGGGCGCGCTTTAGAATTTCCCGTCGTCCACGAAATCGGTTAATTTTGATGACGTAATGAAAGATTTTTTGGCGAAAAAAATTATGTAGTATTTACAGTATACTCTGTATATATTATACGTATGTGTTTTATTATTATGAAATTTAGAAGCACGGAGGCCTATAAACACATTTTTTTGGCCCCGTGATGCCTTCGCAGCTGAACGTAGCCTATAGCAGAATCAAAGAACTCTATTTACGTTCTTTGAGCAGAATTGCCTTACAAAATTTTCCCATATCTAAAATTACATAAATGAAACGTTTAAAGTTTTCATAAACAGCATAACACAATATTTAAAAATCAA
The DNA here is from genome assembly GCA_023159025.1 of Thereuonema tuberculata. Lineage (NCBI taxonomy): Eukaryota > Metazoa > Arthropoda > Chilopoda > Scutigeromorpha > Scutigeridae > Thereuonema > Thereuonema tuberculata. The sequence continues at coordinate 16,605 of JAFIDM010123567.1, read as the reverse complement.
TAAGTCTTTATGTTTGTTTGCTAAGAGAGTATTGATTGCCTTTCAGTTTTCATGCCCTTTATATCTCGGCAAAAACGAAATCTTTATTTCCAGCAAAAATACTGGCGATCATTAGGGAATCTACCATCGGTAAATTCCCTGAATTGCCCTTAACAAAACTGGGATCTGGCAGAGGCATGTCTGAAAATTAAATAAAACTCAGAAATCGGCTAAGTTTTGGAGGGTACTTATTGCTGATCGAGTCTCCACGCTGATCGAGTCTCGCGGTCGGGAAAAACTACGTCACACCAATCACAGAGCGTTTTCGTTTTGATGACGTCATGACACAATTCTGGGTGTGTTCGCAGGCCAATATCTTGAAAAATACTTCAAATTGAGCCGAGATTTTTAGGATGGTTAACTTTTGAAAGTAGATTAATGGAAATATAAGGTCAAATATCATTTTTATTTTTCATAATTGTTCCCCAATTATGTTTATGACACATTTGACAAGGACTACGTACGTGAAGTAGTCGAAATTAATCATGTACCTTTATTTGTTTAAATATAACTTTTATTATTTACCATTATTTATTTGTGCGTGTTTCCTGTTTAAATTACACATATTTTAATTTTATTCTCGCCAGTCAAATCATAGGACCACGCAAAGACTGACCTTGACGATTAACTTTAAAGTACATTTGAGAAGACACGTGTGAGCTAACGGAGGCATGGCGTTAACTAGTTGAACAACTTCAAAACCATGATTGATTTTTTACTAGTATGAAAATTTCCACAAAAATAATTTTAAACTCTTTATTACATATCAGTACAAAGTTAAAGTAATTTTATATCTTACAAAATCTTTTACGATTTTGCAGAACGATTTTACAGAAAGGTGGAACTATGTTTTGGGCCGACGGATACTGTGTAACTTGGTTCAATGGCGTCACTTCCGATCTTTTTCTGAAACTGACTTTAGACACATATTTAAGTAAGTTGTGTCAAAAACTTCTTGTTTAAGCTTTTCATTTTAATTATTTACTTATGAAGTTTATATATTTTTCTCTCACTTTTCCCTTTATTTTAGTTGTAATAATCGAGGGCCGGAGATGGCCCGGATCCGGGGTGGAGGCTTCGGGCGCCCTTGCATAAAGACTGCTTTGTATGAATAAATAAGACGCTCTTTTTAAGCAAAAGAAGTAACAGAAGCTTAACTGTTTTAACTACAAAATTTATATCCGCTTACCATACTTCATTGTAAATAGATCCGTTATTTTCGGAGTTATTATGTTAAAATGGAGAGATGAAGACAAGCTGTCATGTGAGTCAACTACGCAATCATACCTTGAAAAATCTAAAACGTATGAGCACTGTAGTTCCAATTAAATTCGCGCTCAATTCGAGATAAGATTGATAGGTAAATGCTTTTCACGTGGCTTCACTTCCCGATCTCGCACTCGTACCTGCAATTGCCGCAGGTACAATTTATTTGCATACGAACATCCTGCAGGAGCTGAAGGAGCTGACACGGTTTCTTCGACTCGTCCGCTTTTTTTTTTTGACATCGAGAGACATGAGGCTACAGCGACTCAATCTGGTCTTATGAGCGATAAAGACTTCTTTTAAGTGTATTTCTAGTTCAAGGTGGACAACAGATCTCCTCTAAACTATGATCTTGAGTTTTGAAAAGTTGGAAGTTTTGTTATCAATACAACCCTCAACTTCGAACCGACGGAATTTTATGGACTTCTTTTAAGGAATAGTATTGCCTTTAGTGATTTCCAATGAAAACAGTATCTAATCTTTGAAAAGCCACAAGAAGGTGTGGGATTTATCAGTGTTTTTTTACGTTTTCTTTGATTAATTTTTCGCCGCCGACAGCAACGATGGTGGACGAGAGCACGGCGGCGCTTGTCTCCCGCTTCGTGGTCTGGGACTACGTGGTGTTTGCGGGGATGCTCGCCATCTCCGCCGTCATTGGCCTGTACTATGCTTGCAGCGGCGGCAAACAGCGCACGACCAGCGAGTTTCTGATGGCCGATCGTAGCATGAGTGTTACGCCGGTCTCCCTGTCCTTACTGGCGAGCTTCATGTCGGCTATCACGCTACTTGGAACGCCGGCCGAAATCTACACTTACACCACTGTGTACGTTACAATCGCTGTGGGCTACATTATTGTCATTCCGGCCGCTGCTCACCTTTACCTGCCGGTGTTCTACAACTTACGGGTCACGAGTGCATACGAGGTAAAAGTCTTTTTTAATTTATCTGAATTATATTTTTAAGAATTTGAAAATTATAAATAGTAATTCCAGCGAAGACATATTAAGCAAAATTAAAGAAAAAAAAGGCGGGGCGGGGCGATGCTATTTCAACAAAGTATATTTTTTTTTTTAACAAAATAAAATTCTTTAAATAACTACTTTAGACAATTCTTTTTTTTAAACTTTAAGTGCGCTTAAAGTAGGCCTATAATAAAAACTTTTTAAACAAAGTATAGTTATTTAAATAAACTCTTAAAGTAAGTTATTTAAAAAAAAATACTAATTAAAATACTTTTAAAACATACTCATTAGAATAAAAATGCTTATTAAAAAAGTATAAAGAAACCACAGGCTTTTACATAACAAAACTTATAAGCTTAAAAAAAATTATAATAATAAAAAAACCGCTTCCATATTTTTTTAAATAAAAAAAAAACATATTTAAATTACAGGATATAAATACAATAAAAAATTATAATAGTTAAGTAGTATACAGATAGATAAACAAATAGATCTATAGATAGATAGATAGATAAATAGATAGATAGATAGATAGATAGATAGATAGATAGATAGATAGATAGATAGATAGATAGATAGAAATAAGAAAAGTAAACAATGAAAAATTTCTTCGGCAGGTATTTCCTAAATTACATTTACGTTTTAATCTCGTATAACTTGAACATGCTCTATGTAATTTTACATCATTTCAATCTATATAAACTATAGTTTCTGTTATTTTGTGGAATTACTTTAAATATGGTCAAAGTCAATGCTCACCTTTTAAAGGAAGTTTGCAAGGTCGTAGGTCAGGGGGTGTGGGATGGGAGGTGAAAACGCCAAAAGAAAAACGGTAATTTGGTAGCAGACCTCACGAAAAGCTTGAGAATCTCGAATGTTATCTGTTCCCAAAAAATGTAAATAAAAATAATTCGAATGGGAAAAGAACCTTCATAAATCTAAACTAAAAACATAAAATTCATTATCTTCGTTACGATTTCATTCATTTTATGTATATTGGTGAAATACAATAATCGTACGTAAGTCGAGTTGTGGCGCTATCTTCAGATTTTCGTTAAAAAGTTATTTTTTTTTATTTTTTCCTTTGGATGATTTTGATTGGACTCATAGCTCAGCTTCGTCTTATTTGTTGGCTTCATCTTACTTGTTAATTGCAATCGTCACGACTGATATAGTTAGGATGGACGGAGTAGCGATAATCTTTGTTAGTTTGGTGTTAGGTTCACAAAGGGAAGCTGAGAATTATGATAAAAAAAAATTCATTCCAAGTTTTCATTTGGAGACAGTTATCATTTTTTTTTCTTTAGGGTTTGGTCGCAACTGATTCATCTTAATTCATTCTGAGTTTATTAAATAAACGAAGTGTAATTCAAAGCGTACGCTTATTCATATTCAGCTTACGCTTTTCATTGCTTAATTGTAAGAAATTTTTGTCAACTCTAGGAAAAACTTCATATTTTAATCCTTAATTGGAAGTTTGGTGAAATATTTATTCATTGAAAATGCATATTGGAAGGTCTCAAATTAATTTATTATTGGTTGGTCAAAAGGTTCGTTTTTTTTTTTTTTGACGTAAGTTGGTTCTAGTAGTGCTTAGGTGTCTTTAACGTCATTCGACACCATTTTGTTAGATTGTGACAGCTGTAATATCAGCGTGCTGATATATCAGTTGTAAAACAAAAACCGATCAAAATTGTTGAATTTTGTGTCGTCAATTTAATATTGAAGATGGAAGACTATAAGCAAGCAAGACCCCATTTTTCTTTGATGATCTGTTACAGCTTGGCTGGGAAGTTCTGATTCATCCACTGTATTCACCAGACATTGCACCTTAGAATTTCCATTTATTTCGGTCTTTACAAAATTCTCTTAATGGAAAAAATTCAATTCCGTGGACGATACCAAAGGCACCTGAAACATTTTTCTTGCTCCAAAAGATAAAAAGGTTTGGGAAGATGGAATTATGAAGTTGCCTAAAAGTTGTCTGATTAACACAGACGTATATGGAACAAAACGAATTTTGTTGTAAGAGATAATCATCTAAACATCTTCTAGAAGGTAGTGGAACAAATCATTGAAAACGTGGTTCAATAACATTATTGGTGACAAGAAAAACTATTCTTTAATTTTTAATTAAAAACCGAACGAACTTTTTGTCCAACCCAAACTTATGTAAATTCAATTGCTTTTATTAAGGTTCGTTTTATCGTAAGAGTAGAGACTAGAGAGTTAGCGCAGAGTATTTCAATGTAGTTTTCAGAGGATTTCCGAACTCAACAGAAAAACATTTTGTTTTCTTCAACTAATGTCATACGATAAACAACGAATTCAGCTAAAAAGTAAGTCTTAATAAGCTGTTGTTCAAGATGTAGAAGCGTAATGTTTTAGATTTCATAGTTTTGAATTATATATTAATATCAGAATATATTTTGCAGAAGAGGATTGGTTTAGCTAAAAAGAGTTTGTGGCTGATTGCTCTTAACATTTGACTGATCTAAGTGTAAGCTGTATTAAATAGTATGTTAAACGAAAAAGTACTTTCATTTTAATGAGTGTAATCCAATGCGTTCTTTACCAGCTGTTTCAGTTTTTCACTACCATACGAAATGCCGTTTTTCAACAGTACATTAATTACTGAACATAAAGTTAATATGTATACTGTAATCAAATTAAACTTAAAAAATGGTTGAACTGATTAAAACTTTTGATGTAACTGCTTTCTATTAAATATGATCTCGGATATTTAGATTATTTTGGGATTATTTTAATGGCTTAAGTGGTGGGCCAAACTGCCGTGTAGAATATATATATATTTTTTAACTAATCTTTTAACGTGTGTAAGATTACATACACAAAAAAATCTGTACCTGCACAGGTAAAAGTTAAATTAATAATACATATTAAAAACTAGACTGCTGGTTTCATTAGCGAGTTTACCTGACGATATTAGCGGCCTCGCTTATAAAGCCGGCAGAGATTTTAACATGTATTGTTAACTTAATTTTATCTATGTCTGTATCGGCAAAACGCTTTTTAATAAGTTATATATATTAAGATGAACAAAGTCAAACCGAAACTGTATGCATTTTTAATTTGTTATTCAAAGTTTTTATTCTTTCAATGTGTATTTGGCTTTGTTCATCGTAATTCTACATAACGCACGTAAAACCAACCCACCAAGTTATATATATTTTTATACAATATGACAGTTTATATGCATCTTAGTGAAATAATCCTGTACTAGCTACACAGAAAACAAAATTCCATGAATTATTTTAGAGAATGATTTTATTTTATTATTATTTTTTTTTTATTTTTGGTGTGTGTGTGTGTGTGTGTGTGTGTGTGTGTGTGTTCTGTTATTTGACAGGTCTAACGACAAGTGAACGTCGTGGCTTTTCATTACCTTAAATCTTGGAACGGATGCTTTGCCTTTCTCGTTACGGTATGCCTCCGAACCCGAAGAGAAAGAGAAGAAGAAACAAACACTGGAAAGAAAGGAAACATCCATGCTGGTTCCGGGATTCGAACGCAGGATCAGATACATCAGTCTCATGCAGGTCGTCTCATTGACTACATGGCTGTGCCTGAACGGCCTAGATGACGATTATATACCAAAAATTCTCCAAAAGGGGATAAATAACGCGATACGCTATCTCCGTTGCAGGTACAGATGTTTTTATTGAAAACCCGAATATAACGCGGAAGCAACATTTGAAATGTCAAGTATTAGATCAACATTGGTAATTCCGTTAATACATCACAAAGATACATTGGAATTCAGGATAAAATCTAAGAATTCTATAATTTGTCGATTTTTTACAAAATCAAGAGATTAAATATTATCTGATAAAAAAAAAAAAAAGTTAAAGAAGTTTTAAATTTCCGATTCAAAATTACAAAAAGAAAAAGAAAGAAAAAATAGAAATTTAATATTTCGTAGGAATTGCAATAATGACCTCCAAAAATTAAAAAAAGAAAAACTACTTTGAAAGAAAAAAACTATGTATACGTCAGCTGATCCAATGACAAGAAATAAAAGAGATAAACTCAAGAAAAAATCAATACAATAAAAAAAAAAAATATTCAGACTAATAAAAAAAGATAATTTAGTTAAAGAATGGCATTTCCTATTTAATAAAAAAGCTTGCCACCGAACACAGCAAACCTAATTAAATAAATCAATTTTGTTATCATAACCTATATTATACTAATATAATATGGTAGAATAGACTACATACAGTATACATAGAAGCATACATGTGCAATACCTGCATGGTTATTGCACATGCGGTGTTTGCGTGCATTTCGTTTGAAGTCAGAAATTAAACGTAAATCTTTGAGGAAAGCTGTCTATGTAAGCACGTCAAACATTATTATATTTACTGTTACTTTATTTCTAATTTATTTTCATTTGGCTACTCTCATATAAAAGGGTGAAGTTATTTAATTAAATCAAATCTTTTAATATTACAAAAGTTTTTTTGTAATATCGGAAAATTTTGTAATACTTTATGATGTCAAAAAGTCATATAAAGATTATTAGATTTACAGTAAAACTTCGATTATCCGTCATGCTATTTATTGTAGTATGTTGGCTGTTACTTAAGCCCACTGCGCCATAATAGGCATGTGTATACGTAGGCCTATTAGGATTTTCTATTGGGTTGGCCAAAACGTTCGTTCGGTTTTTTTACGTAAGTTGGCTCTAGAAGTGCTTACTGGTATTGCGACAGTTGTCATATCAGTCTGCATTTAAAGCAAAAACTGATCAAAATTTAATACTGAAGATGGAAGACAATAAGCACACAAGACTCTGTTTCTTTGATGACCAGGTAAAAACTGTTACAGCTTGTTCTGATTCATCCGCCATATTCACCAGACATTGCAGCTTCGGATTTTCATTTATTACGGTCTTTACAAAAATCTCTTAATGGAAAAAATCTAATTCCCTGGAAGACATCAAAGGCAACTTGGAACAATTTTTTGCTCAAAAAGATAGAAAGTTGTGAAAAGATGGAATTATGAAGTTGCCTGAAAAGATGGCAAAAGATAGTGGAACAAACTTTTGAAGACGTTGTTCAACAAAAGTATTGGTGACAATGAAAATCTTTATTTTACTTAGAAACCGAACGAACTTTTTGGCCATTTGTATCTGTATTACGATTTTTTTGTTTGTTTTACCGGTAAAATTAAATAATAATTAAAGTTGAATTAACTTTCATTAGGGTAGATATTGTATCATTAAATAATCAAAGTAGATAATCCGGTCTTTATTACAGCCAATAATGTTTTTTATGTGCATATTCTGTTGTCCGTCTCTTCGATTAATGGTCATGTCTCCACCCCGTTGAGTGGTAAAATCTGATCTGAAAACACCTTTATTAACTGAATTTAACATTTGATCTTCAGTTGTCTTTGCGCTGTAATATTTTGATTTTAGGATTTTTAGGATTTTAGGATTTGTCTTTAGGTAAAAGTCTAAAACAGAACGAAGGAAATTAACCTAAATATCCACTCAATTCTTTCCTTTGGTTTGACCTGAATGAAATAAATTAAGCCAATAGAAATTCCTGTCAAGGTGACTGGAGGAAAGTGTCTGTCGGTGACAACTTGGCATCAGCAGAAACACGGATTGACATAAAAAGACTTTTATTATTAAGACCTTCCAGTTAGATAAGATCTTAGCAATCAAGAATTAAGAAGCACTTTCAAAATTTCTGATAGATTTTTTTCCTCTTGCTAAAGTCACATCGTTCTTTAATGTAAATTCCACATTTTGAGCTTAAACTAAATGTTTTACATAAATAGGTTTGGATGTAGTTATTGCAAATATAATGATAAATTAAAATCAAGAACTTACTTAGGTTTTCTGGTCTCTTATTCCATCTCATTGGTTTTGATGAAAATTGTTTTAGTTAATTTCTATTGAAAGTTTGAAGCTCACTTAAACTTTTTATCGATTTAAAGAAATAAAAAAGATTCATTAAAAATTTACCTTTTTTTTTTTACCAATTTTAAACAAAAATAAATTTAAATAAGCTATTTAATGTGTGTGAAATATATTATAATTGCAGAAATAAAGAGGCCAATAAATAATAAAAGTACTATAAACATTTTAATAAATTAAAATTTTTTATTAATGTGTGTTGGCCTTTTTATTTCTACAATTAAAAAATAAATTTTGTTGATATCTTAAACAAGTTTCGAAAATTGAAAATTGTTTGTGCTTTTTTTGTAATCTGAATTGCTTCAAAATATTTCAGTCATAGCTGAATATAGGGGAGGACCGAATTTTCAACCCATTGGCACTTGGTTGTTGGAGATCGGTTTCCTAAATTGGCCCACCCTCAAATAAAACCATAAAACTAAATAAAGTCATATGCCACTGATTTCAGGCAAAATTTGGCGCTGTGGAGAAAGATCCACTAATTTACATATCTGTAATTAAAATTATTCATAATTAAGATTTAGTTTTTTTTTTTTTTTTTTTTTTTGCTTTCAATTCAGAAAAATTAAAAATCTTGTTGAACGGTAATCTGAACAATTTAACCGCTAAATCAGTAGAAAATTCGGGTGACAAACGAAAAAAAAACCCCGAATTGATTCGTTGTTTTTCATTTCAGGCAAAAAAGTGATTTTTTTTTTTTTACGTTTTTAGTAAAACATTTCCGATACGTTTAACATTAAAATGGAATAAATAGACATTGAATAAAACAGGGTATTATTTACTTATTTATTTATTACCAATAATTTATTTAATATACAAATTAGATGTATTAATGTTACAATACTTAATATTACATTAGATGTATTCATACAAATAACTCATAGTAACTCCTTCTTACAATAAATATTTGTACATATATATTATCTTCATAAATTAAAAATAAATTAGTTATTAAATTATTAGAGGAGAAGGTGGTATTTTGGAACCCCGCTTTGTCTTTTGGTCACCATGGTTCACCAATAAGCTTGAAATCCAAACTGAAGACGTAAATAGCTTTAGCAACATCCCAGCTAACTATCTTAAATGGCTAGCTACTATCCCTAAACCGAAAGATATTGTTATTTTGTAAAATGTGAAAAAAGTCAAAATCGTGATCCTGTGATTGGGGGAGGGTAATTTGGAACCCCATTTTTTTTTTCATAAAAATTCAATATCTTGCTCAAAAACATGGTTTTGTTTATTAAAAATAGATATCTAGCAAGGATGGTCAGTTTGGCATTTATATTATAGCATTCCCTGGTCGTGAAGTTGAAAAAGTCTCATCGCAAAATAGGCATTTGGCATCCTCTTGACTTGGCTCATCTTCCCAGCTGGGAGTTCAAAATCTGAATCTCCAGATTCAGCTGTCACAAAATATTCTGCTTCAGATGACTCATCAGAAAAGCTGGCAGATCCCTTTCTCGCAGCTTTTTTTCTCCTGATCATAGGGTTCCAAATATTTCGCAATTGCCATTTGGGATTAGTCTTGATCTACCGTGTAACAACTTGTAGATTAATAACATGTTTCATTGGTTATTGGCAAAAGAAGAACCGTACAACACATATGATGCACTAAAACTTAGTTACCTACACTGTAGGAGACACAGAAAATATAAACACTTACATCGAAAAAAGTTCTCGAAACCGCGTTCTGCAACAAGCACTTATCTACGCTTCATCTAACGAGCAGCAAGCAACTGACACGTCGTCCTGTGGTCGGGGGAGTGAGGGCAACAAGTTACAAGTTCCACCGGGATGGTGCGATACCTATCTGTCAGTGAAATGTCAGGGTTTCAAATTACCGACAGGGTTCCAAAATACCACCTTCTCCTCTGTTATCATTACAAATAAATAAATTTTCTTATTTATATTTAGAGATTAAATATCTATTAAAATATTCTTATTTACTGATACATCGAAACATTGTCGTGATTGTAGAGGTATGCAAATAATTATTTTAAATTATATAAACAATTATTTTATTAATTATTAGTTAATATTAATGTTGTTATTGCAATAATATTATTTTAATTCAATTAACATTGCCGATTCATTGCAAATTGCGACTGGTACATGTGTAATGCTTTGTGACTGGTTCTTTGACATCTTCCTGACATTTAGTAACATAATGCTTACGTGTTTGACTACTTATGTGTCACTTATGACAAGGAATTACCTTCAAAGGATCATCCTCTCCCACGTGACAATTTTTTTAAAATAGATATTGTTGTCAACATTCTGCACGCTTTACTTAGACTACAACTCAACAGTTTTTTCCTTCTGCTTTCAAATGTCACGAACACTTCATAAAAAAAGATGTAAGAGATCTAACAACAATGAAAGTGTATTTAAGAGAACATTTACAAGCGAAACTTAAGCCAAGACAAACCTTTACAAAAGCCGTTTCACTTGTTGAACAATTACCAACACTTCAAAATAGGTTTCTTCAGTTACATGCACATGGCGGGAAATTCCAGACCGATTAACGGATTATAAAACTAGAAGCTAACAACATCATTCGTAAACTCATTACTCGGAACCATAAAGTTAATTAGTTAACAAAAAAAGAGAAAACAAGTGCAAAATCAACGGAAATTAGTGATATTTAAGATTAATTAACAGTGGACAATCAATTCATTTCAGAAAAAAAATAAATCGTTTAAAGAGGTTGATTAAGACCAAAAACTTACCACTTTAACGGCCGATTTCTCCAAATGGTATTACTATTATCTAATGTCTCAACTATATTGAATTCATTTGGACTTAATTCAGGATTAGCTTCAGACAATTTGAAGAAAACGGCCATAAGTGAAACCACTTAAAGTGAATACTCGTTAAGCGGGGACTGCCTGTATGCTGTTTAGATTGTGAAATAATTAATTAAAATCGAAAATGCAGTTACCAACGTTATTAGCTGTAAAAAGAATGTTACCTAATTATTACATAAACTCAATAAAGTTAAAGGATCCCCCTTTACAGGCCATGGAAGTGTAGGCTCCAAACCATTCTCGGCCATCTGGATGAAGTTAGAATTAGATGGTCAGTCTGACGCACGCCGTCTTTGTTTCCTGAAAGAAACCCGGTCCACATTTTACAGAGAATTGGCAAAACTCTAGAGCCTGTCCGGAGAGAAAGTACCCAGGGAAAATCTCCGACCTCCGCAGGGAATTGAATCCGTCTCCTCAAGATTTCAGCTCAGCGTGCCGACGTAAATTTCCTTCCTGCAAATAGGTTTCAATGAAAATTGTATATTTAAATAAATGGATTTATTGAATATTCAATGGAAATTTGACTGATAAAAAAATAAAAACTTCTTCGTGCGGTGAACAAAAGTGAACAAAAGTGTTGCTGAATTATTTACAGATTGAACTCTACTGAAGTTTTGTTTGGTTATCAAATGCAATGAGAATTTTTAAAAATAAATAATTAAAAAACCGTACTCTAGAAAAAGCTATACTGTTAGTGGTATGATTTTTTTTTATGAAATATACCTGAATAAGATCAGAAACAACAATGACAGTTAATTTTAACAATTGTTAAAATTGTTTGTTGTTTAATTTTAACAATCTTTATAATTTGTTCATTTTTTCTGATAATGACGTTTCTCGGAGATTTATAGTTTTCATGCTACAAGATCAAATGGAAGTTTGCTTTAGTAATTTATAAACCATCAAAATTTCAGTTTTCAAAAAGAAAGTTCGAGTTACCGCGATATTATAGCACCTTAACGATATTGAGATTATTTTCAAGGTGAGGACATGACACAGAAATGACACTAGCATGTGGGTGAGAAGAACAAAGGGAAAGGTGCATCACTTAACAGCTAAAATTTCAGCTTTACGTATAGTTCTTGATTTCCTTTTAAAATTGCAGATTTTTTCTTTATTTTGTTTTTATACTTTCTTTGTGTGTGATACAAATTTAGGTACCAAATCAATACCATCCTTTTATATCCTGCTATTTTATGCGGATATAAAAATACATATTTTGCTGGGTGCAAAAACGTCAAAGAAAAAGTTAATATATAATACAAGCCTATATAACTAAAAACATACGTTTTATTTTAAATTAAAGTTAATATCATAAAAAATCTGCAAAGTTATAGAATTAATGAAAACAATAAAGGGAACTAAAATATAGAAATTTGTTGATACAATTAATGTTTGTAATTCAAAGTCGTAAAATCGAAAACAGTAATGTAATACAGTAATTTTACTTATATAATTCTGAAATTTGCAATAATTTCTTTAACTAAAACTTATTTACCTGAAAAGTAATTTACTGATTAGTTTTTTAATTAATTAAAAAAACTATCGAATTTTTCACGGTAAACTGCATTGCATTTTAATTGTTTAAAAAAAGTAAATAAAAATACTGAATCCGTCATTAGTTGAACTGACACTTATTTCAGTATAAGCACAAAAATATGTTGTAGCAGATTTACAATGTGACGTCAGATTCACACTTCCAATCTTGCTTACTACTTCAGCCTAACATTTGCAGTATTTTCTATATCAGAATGTGAACTTTTCACTAGAACAAGAGGCTGGAAATCATTTGCAGAGTATCTTCCGTGGGAGTCGTCCTTCTATGATTTCTTCTCTATCCGTTGCAACCCGGGGACTTCAAGTTTTATCACACACTCAGAAACAAAAATTCAGCCGCAAAGAAAAAAATATTTAAAAAAAACAAACAAATAAAAATACTAATGTTTTCCGGCGAATTAAACTTATATTTATGCCATGTCCATTTATTTAGTAGATGAAGTAGGAATGAAGACTATGATTAAGATCACTGACCCCAAACCAGACATAAAAATAAAAGCCATCTGACACTAATTACTATTCGTCAACCCTCCATTCACCTTTCTTACAATCAGACTGACACGATGATAATAAGCCTTCTTTTTATCAATGGCGGACTATGTTCCGCGAGAATATTTCAACAGGAATAAATTAATAGGTGCATCTTTTCCGTAAGTTATAAAACTCATTACATTCGACTCTGAATGAAAGGATTTCACCCTAAGGAGATGTTAAAAGGAAAAAAAGACGAAATAGAAGCGGGCGTTGTCTAGTATTCACGTGTCCTACTTTAATTGTAGCTTACTTAAGAGAAAAGTATTTCACAAAAAAAGAAAAAAGTATTTCACAAAAAAAGAAAAAAATATTCCCATGGAAATATAGGAACACAAATCTTCAGCTTTAAACTGAGAATAGAACGGATTTTATTTTTATAAAATGGAATAAGACTTCATAGTGAAAATTACAGAATACATTTTAGTAAATTGAAGTTCATTTTTACAAAAACGAAATGTACTCAATCCATTTATCAAATACATTAAGTTTTATAAATATTTTATGCACATTTTTATTATTTTTTTAAAATTTTTTTAGCTAATTTTCCCTGGAAAGTAAGACTTATGATATCACTTAATCTGTCTGTCAGTGTATGTGGCTCCTCTGCTCCCTAATAACTTTTGAACCGTTGGATGAGTCTTCTTAAAATTTAGTATGCCTATTTAAGAACTAGAGACGATGTAAATTTGAAATCTTTTCCAAGTGGATCCATGTCGAGAAATTAGCACGAGATGGAGACACAAATTCTCATTTCTATCCTGTTTCTTTTAGCAGCCGAACGGAGGAAGTTAAAACACCTGACGTTTAGTCGCTTTTAATCCGCAGATAAGAAACGAGGTATCCACTTGACAGAGGGCTTGTACAGCTCTGGGGTCAGTCTCGTGGAGAAATAATAAGGGAAAATTCCCAGCCCCAACTGGGATATTAACCTGACACCTCCGGTTCGGGAATAAATCCAGTACTATTTGAACTATCGAATAGTAGATAAACTGATTAACCCTTAAATTACAACTTAGATTCGAGTGGAAAGAATGCATTTCTATATAAAGAATTGGAGGAAAAATTATGGAAATCTGTGTGTGTGTGTGTGTTTATCTGTCTGTCTGTGATTCTGCCTGGGTAAATCCTATTTTACACTTCTAAACAAATTCTTAGGTCCTCCCAGGGGACACTGGCAATAAACATTAGACAAAGAAATTTTGCAGTGATCTAGATATTCTAGACTGCCCAGAATATATAGAAAATAAAATAATGTTCAACAATAACAAAGTATTAGCGTTTGTACTTCATCTACAAATTAACTATATTTTTTCATAAAGTTCTTTTTTTTTTTTTTTTAATTCCTTCAGAGAAAAAAAATGGAATTGTCAAAAATGTAGAGTTTTATTAAATCAGTCCTTTACTTCAATTAGACTACGCATATGAAGGTCTCAAGAAAAAATAAAAAGTTATTTAATTTCTATATTACCATTTCCATAAAATAGATAAATAGACCAACGGTCGCGGTGCTCGGCTTCCCTGCCACCCACACTCACCACATAACATAACATAACATAACATAACATAACATAACATAACATAACATAACATAACATAACATATCATAACCATTTCCATAAATAGTCAAAGTCGGGTTTTCCAATCTGTGTTTAAAATTTGAAATCACTTAACAGCAGGTTTGAATTCCAAAGGCATTTAAATTCAAAAATATAATAATTCAGTATCTAACAACTTCTTAGTAATACCGTAAAATTAACAACAACATTAAATAGGACGAAAAATCGCCGGAAGGAGGATTAAAGCTTATAGTTATTTTAAATATTATGATGTTGTTTATTCAGATTTTTCTATCCATATTTATTGTTGTCTAATCCCACATTTCTCTAGGGAAACCGAAACTGTCTGTGTAACTGTATTTTAATACCATTCTATACCTTTTTCGCGTTGTTTACCTCATTACAGGTTAAACTTCCTTGACTTAGAGAAGTAAATTTATTAGACAATTAATTTTGTGTAATAAAAGGTAAGGGGATGGGTTGAAAAAAATTGGAATATTACGTAAGCAGAAAAAGCTTTGAAAAGCTTTAGAAAGGTCCCTCTCGGGACAGAAATAAGTTGTGTAAATATATATATTTTAGTGTGTAATTAAAAAAGTTTTTAAGCAGATGCATGGGCTTTGTTAATCTTTTTAGAATGAGCAGTGCATGTAAAACTATACTTTTTACGTAAGCAGATCAGAAAGAAAATATAAGCATAAAAACTGAAATTATTCTTATTATTTTTTTTTGGTAAG
Organism: Thereuonema tuberculata; assembly: GCA_023159025.1. NCBI lineage: Eukaryota > Metazoa > Arthropoda > Chilopoda > Scutigeromorpha > Scutigeridae > Thereuonema > Thereuonema tuberculata. The sequence goes on along the minus strand of JAFIDM010123567.1, from coordinate 1,197 downwards.
TTCATTCATTCCAGAATGATAAAGCAAAAAAAATAAAGACAGAAACTAATTACTCTTCTGTCAAATAGAGAACAGAATATTGATAATAACAAAGTAAAGGAAGAATTTGGATAAAAAAACTCTATTAACGGATGCCTAAATCAACTGATAACTGTAATCAAAATTATAAGATTCATAAGGAAACGCCTTGTAATTGGTTTCTGATATTTATTTCACAAGGAAATTCCGTAAGGATTAAGAAATATCGTAACTCGTTCGTCATAAGGTAATTTATGGTCATCATTTTAGGTTGGGTATCTTTTTTTTTGGGGGGGCAACTGATAATTGTTTTATTTTTATGAGATTAATTACTCTTTCACTGATATTTATCTGAAATAAATGTAAAAAAAAAAATTGAAAGTTGTCATTTACTTTTGTATCACGGTTTTATTTGAAAATGTGCAGGGTTGATAAATGAATACAATATAGCTTATATAAATGCATATAAATTTAAATAGTCTAATAGTCAAACTGACAATGCGCATTTTTTAAGTTTGACAATTGCAATATAATTAATTTCAATATATTACAGATATAGAATAGCACTTAAAATCGTTTAGTTTACTATACGAATTGGTATCTATAAAACATCTTTTAGCTTTTGCCATTGATGAGAAGTCCGCCATTTTGAAATTGGTTTATTAGAAATGAACTTTGAAACTGCTTTTTACCGCTATTTCATTTCCAGAAAGGCTGGAAATTATAATTTACTCGATACATAATATTAAACAAGAAGTTTCTGAAAAACCTAACAGCCTACTTTTTTAAACTGCTATTCTTTAATTTTGAAACAGAATTAAACAGAAACAGTAAATTTTCCATTTTCTAAAACGAAAGAAAAAAAAATAAAGGTGAAAACCTCATTGCTTCCTTAAATTGCAAGGATGAGTAATTTTAATCCATATCAATCCTCCTGCAAAATAATGCGTTACTAAACGGATTATTAATCTTAGATAACATTGTTTCTGATGCTGTAGATATTTTGCTATGGATATTTTTGCTTTGGATATTTTTGCTGTGGATATTTTTGCTATGGATGTTTTTGCTATGGATTTATTTGCCATGGATACTTTTGCTAGGGATATTTTTGCTATGAATCTTTTGCTATGAGATTTTTTGTTATGGCTTTTTTGCTGTGGATATTTTGCTGTGGATATT
>JAFIDM010123566.1:0-26785 GCA_023159025.1 Thereuonema tuberculata | reverse complement strand
ATTTCTTTAATTTTTATTGGTTTTTATTGAAAACGAAGTCAATATCCAATAAACGAAAATGAAAACAAAAAGAGCACCTGAATAAATTAAAATTGCCTCTCTGATTCGATTATTGGGAAGGAATTTGGAACGGCCGTTTCATCCCGGTACGGACTCATCAGCCCAATCCCGCCTTCCCCGATAAAAGAACCACAGAGGCAAGATCATAAGTGAAGGTCACTGTCACACTTCACAGTGACCCCCAAAACGGCCGTTCCCAATTCCTTCCCAATAATCGAACCAGAGAGGCAATTTTAATTTATTCAGGTGCTGTTTTTGTTCTCATTTTCGTTTATTAAACATTTTTCACAACACGTTAAATTTCTGATTTAACGAAGTCAATATCGTTAAAACTTATTTTATTTTGTAATATTTGATGAAAATAACAATGAAATTTAGAATTTGTCTCATAATAAGCTTTGAAAAGTTGCTTTTTTCGATTTATTTATTTATTTAGTTAGTTAGGTATTTATTTTAGTGTCAGAGCGCTTATAAATTTAATATTTCAAATATTATTTCGCTAATTTGCAAAACGTTTATGTTGAGTTTTTTTTTTTTTTAAAAAAAACGAATCACACTATTCCTTATTTGAATAGAAAGAATTTGTAGGTTGCAACCATATAACGTCATGCTCAAATAGAAAATATCGCGTTGCCTACGACGCAGCGATTGTAAAGATGAATAATATCATTTGTATATTTTTAGGCTTATATGGTTGGGTAGGTGTGCTCTCCTATTTATATAAATGTAAAATAACTTTAAAAAATTCAAACTGTTAATCTTGGTTGAGTTACACCATGTTCTTTAAGGTCCGAAATTGGCTAATCATCAATTAAATAGAAGTTATTTTTATCTTGTAATTGAATAGTAATTTACTGTATTGAAATTTTTTTATGATAACCAAGTTTTATAAATTCCATAGATTGAAGTATTTGATACTGATATTTCTTTAATGGTTACACCTCTTTTCACTTTTTAATTAAAATATTTAGTTCTAATTTAAATTACAAAATTTTTATTTTATGAACTTGCTTTCTACATAATACTTAACAAATAAAAATCCTTATTTATGTTTATTGTACAGTTTAATACTTGAACAATTTTTGTAAGAAAAAAGACTAATAAAAAAAAGTGCTAAAAATCAAGGAGGCTTACATATTTAAATAAATCTTAGAACTCTTATCCATAAAACTTAAGGGTTCGAATAAAATATCAAGAGCAAAGGTAATTATTGATAGTTTAGGAAAGAAAAACGATAACATTAAAAATAAGTTTATTGACTTGCGTATTTATATATGTCTTACTTTTATGTTTTATTTATTAAAATATATTTATTTAAAAAAAATAAGATAAGGAAAATAATATTAATTATTTCTAATAGTATATTACATTTCTTCCAAATATTCATAAAATAATCAGAAAAATAGGAGAAAAAAAAACCCAGAAAAAAGAAATGAAATTGATTAAAACAACAACAACAACATCCGCAGAATCGAACCACAGTCCCTGGTCTAGTCCAATTGCTGACGCCATTACACTAGCTCATAAGATTCATTGTAATCGGACAACAGAAGTTAATAAGCTAATACTAGAGAATTGATGAAAATGCATGTCAAATATCTCGAAAACGGTTCAGTGTTGGCCACTCAAACTGTATATATTTTAGATGTAGTCCATGTGTAGGGGAAGGTGTTGTACGTTTGACCAGTTTTTCCTAATGAATTTTCTAATTTTTTGTACTCAAGTAAATCCTTACCTGAATGGATACATGTGATCTTCATTCATCTTGCCATCAACTGCATGTGTTTTATATATTATATTTTGAGTAAAAGTATTTTATTTTTATTTTACAAAAAAACTATACCTTGTGGTCAAACGTACAACTACGTGTTGTACCTTTGACCGGAAGGTACTGTACTTTTGACCAGGTGTTAGTAGAAACTGACAGTTAGATACAAGTTATTTAATTACCATTTTTATTCAGAAATGTATACATTTGGCAAATATATGCAATTCAAAGTAGAATAATAAAACATGAAATAAATTCTAATGGCTTAAGTAGTCTACTCCTGCCCGTTTACTCTGCATTATATAATGAAAAATCAACTCTAAAAGATAAGACATTCTTTTAGTCGAGCTGGCACAATATTTTGTAGTTCTACGTCGTAGAGCTGCTTATTTTCTTGGATGAATTTTGCCATCTTCGGTAGTTTTTTTCAAATATTTAACTTAAAATAATCACATGCTGCTTCCTTTATGTTGGCCGCGATTGTTAAAATAATAATCAAAAGAAAACAAATAATGTTATTAAAGAAACATTCACTTCCAAAATCCTTACTTTTCGGTGATGGAATTATAAAAATATTTTTCACTCCTTGCAAGTCAAAGATCTAACTGCGACTGAAGGTTTAAAAGCGCAAATAGTGGGAATATTCCACACTAAACAGAAAAGCTTTTAAAGTGTGCTGATAGATGACATCACAATCAAGGGTGGTCAAAGGTACAATCGGTCAAAGGTACAACACCTTCCCCTACTTTCATCTCATTGAGTGTCGCGAAGCATTGAGTGTCGTGATGTATACGGCGTGTGCTCTGTCCTTGTAACTTATTTGTTACTATCTCCAAAAGAGAGATGTCTTATATACTGTATGTCAATTATCAATAGCGTTTTAATGTATTACTACAATCAGAAGTCGTATATTGTAAGTTGTCTATCAGTGAGAGATATGATGCCATCCTTGACCTTTGAAAACTTTATTTTGATGTCCAATGCTACAATAAATGTTCTACACCATGGGCAGTTCACTATCATAGTTCATGATGCGATTTAATATCATATTAATTATATCATTTCCCTGGATTTGTTAAAAACGTATTAAAAGTCAAACACACTAAAATTAACGTTACATTTAAAAAAATACATACATAATGGAATGGGGAAGCTTTTCGGACCCTGTTAATGCTGCATCCTTTTTCAACCCTGTGTGTGTCGACAACTCTTTGTGTTTGACTTTTAATACGTTTTTAACAATGCCTTTTTTTAACACAACTTAAATAATTTTTAATCAAATTTCCCTGGATTGATAAAATGGCAATTTTCCATATTTGCTAATAAAAATCATATCATCATATCAGATTAACATACACTGACTGAGTTTCAATGAAATGACCCAAATCCTTTTAGATGACGTATTTTTTTCCATAAGTGTATATACGAGTTTTACCAATAGCTTTATATAGAAAATAAATTCTTATAAACCACATACTTTATTATCACTCTAATTTTTGGATAAATATATTATCCAAAAATTAGAGTAACATTAGCTTTGTTTTTATGATTAATATTATTTGTTTACAGATTATTTTTAGATATTGGAATTATTACATGTGTAAGAAGATTAATAGTATAAATAAATAAATAAACAAGTAAATAAATAATAAAAAATAAGACAGCTTGTCTAAAACTTCTTGTCGAAAAAGGTCAAATTTATTTAAATATAGAAGTAGGCCAACTTTAGAAAATATTAATGAAGCTTTCCTTCATGATAATGAAGATACTGTTAATGAATGCTTCTGGTTACAGATCTTTTTATTCTTATCTGTAAAAATATTCAATATAAAAAATGAATTTATTATGCTACGTATAATATATGATGATGACATGATGACAGGAGAGAAGCTAATGGGAAGGGAAGAATTTCATTTCTCGTTAACTTGCTACAAAAAGTAATTATATGTTTCATTACGTTATTGTGGAATCCAATATATAATAATGAACTGTTTAGGTAGTAATATACTTCACTGACAATGTTTTATTGCTGTCGACTTTGATGTCATTTAATATTTATGTTGAAGATATAAAGATTTCAATATAAACGTTAAATGAGTTTTTCTCTTCGATCTCGACATTTTATATTTAGTTCTAAATACAAAAGGTTATTTGCTCTTTGAAGCACAGAAGTTAATTCTCAACATTATAGAAAGTGGCTACTAATTAACATAGTAGGTTCCGGAGAATTTTTTCCTTTTACTTCCTAGATTACTTAATTTATAATCCGAATTGTAAAGATAAACAATATAATTTGTATATCTCTAGGCTTTGTTTAGGTAGGGGTGCTCTCCTATTACGCCAACGGTTTCTTATTTATCTATTCAACTATGGGAACGAAATTAATTCAAGTATCCTAATAAAAAAAAAATAAAGTTTTGTTGTGTTATCCACAAGGACTTATGTGAAAGGTGATACAAAATCCATATAAATTCAGTTGTAAAGATGAACGGTTGAATGTACTTGAAGACTGCAGTGCAAAACGAAGTTAGATAACTTTTTTACATTTCTTTTATAATTTTTTTAATATTAATTATAGAAGTGTGGAAAGAGATAGGTTCGTACGTATTAACGTAAAATAAAAAAGAAAAATCAACGGTTTTCTGGTTAGAAACTTTCTGTATTTTTTTTTCTATAGACCACCAATGAATTAAGATGACCAAAAAAATAGAAGTTATTTTCTTTTTATATGCAGATCTTTATCAATTGGGATTACGTGTTATCCCCTTCTAGATCTCATGTGCTTTTGTTCCTAAAATTTTTACCGGTTGGCCTAATTTACGAAATTTGAAGTATGCAAATCAGGCTAAACCACTTTTCAATAGGACATGTCAGGGAGGTTCGAAATGTTATCTATTACGTAGGAAAATAAATTCCTGCTATTGGATATTAAAATGGTGGCACCCAAGTTTTCCAAGTTATTAAACGCCAGGATGGTTTCATTTTCCAGCAATGAACTTGTAGACTTAGTCATTTACTGGATTGACCCTCTCCAATCGCAGAACGAAAGAATTACAGATCCAATCATTCTGTCAGCATATGTATGGGCATATATTCTAACTGCCAAATGGGTGTTTTGCTGGTTAGAACGTAGCTTAGGACCAGTCATATACTAACCAGCAAATAACCTGACGCAAGGCAGCCATCAAAATAGCAAGAATGCGGATTATCCGAAGTTTCCAGCAGACTGCGAATGTTATCCGAGGATCAAGAGCAACGAAGCGTTCTTCTTGCAACAGATGAGAAGACTGTTACGTTAATCCAGGCTTCATGTGCTGCAAATCCACATACAAGCAACAGGTCAATAGAATCAATTCGAAATATCTCATCAGTCAGTCTTCTTTTTTTCTTTTCAGAACTCACCAGATTTGTCAGTATCACAGACATTGCAAGGAAGGATTGAAAGTGCATGATTAGGCAACCCGTGTAGACTTTTGCTATTGAATGTTAGCGATGTATGGCAAAAATCCAGAAATAAATTGCGGACTGATGAAGCCCAATTCACAAGAAATGGTGTGGAGTGAATATCCACATTGTATCTCACTTCATTACTGAAGTGAGGAAAACGAGCGGTGGCTTGAAGAGACGAATGGCTGTTAAGTGGGTGGTATTGGATTATTGGAACCCAGATTGTCAACCCTTAGGGGCTAATAGATCAGTAGAGCGACAAGGTGTCGTTTGCAATATTCAAAGAAATCTAATACAAATACGATGGAACACCTTGTCATTTTCCCTGTGATTGCTCTAGAGACATGCTGTAGCATTATATACTTCTATATCGAATGTATCATTTTTATAATAACAACGATACAGTCTTTCTCATACGGCTCCACAAAAAAATCGTTTTTGGGAAGGTTACATTGCCATCCGAAGTTTCTGTATTCATTGATAGTGAAACAATATAAACAGCATAAAATTCAATCAGGACGGATACAGTGTCAGTAATCTTTCAAAGGAACATATCGAATGGACTTTCTGAACGCAATTTTCTGATCATGATGATCGGGAAACGAACATTTCTGACATTGAAAACACGGTTTCTGCTGATCTGGCGAAGCTGCGACGTTTGGACAAACTGCGAACCCTTCCACTTGTTGATTGATAGAAAGGTCAACTTCGCTTAGTCCAATGTATGTAAATGAACTGTCTCACAACGGAACGGCGCGAAGTGTTACTCTGAATTTGATATTGGTTTATGGGTCACTTTATAGACTTTTTAACGCTGAGTCGGAAATCGATATTCATTTTCATCTCCGGTTAATAGTTTTCGAGATATCCGCATCGGGGCGTAAAAACTTTAATTTGTTATAAGTTTTTAACAAATGGAGATAGAATAAAAATTCCAACGCATTTATGTTACTTGCATACATGACTACCATGTGTGTCAATATGTAATGAATCCGTCAACTAATTTCAAAATGGTGGACCCAAAAACCTAAATTTATGGCATTTTCAATGGAAAATAAGCTGATCCAACCCTAACTCAAAAACCGATTGATAGGTGACAGAACAAGACGGGCAAGACAGGGCAGTTACAGCAATTTGTTAATAGATGGCACTTATGTGCGCAGCCAAATAAAACCAATAAACTTATTTCTTTATGTTTTAATTTTAATTTGTATTTTTGGTTAAGGACATTTAAATAAGTTTATAAATAATATTTGAACACAACCCTTGAGACACTAGCAATGAATCTATCCAGAAAAGCATAAAATTTCTATCCTTGTTAACCTTCATCTAATTCGAAGTCATATTCAAACTGAGTGATGTTGTTCATTCGCTTCTGCTATCCTGTGTGGGCGATGATCCAGTGGCACTGGACTGCCCCTACTGGAGAAGAAGAGTTCAATTGATTTTTTTCACTACGTTATTTTCCTGAGAACAGAAAATGAAAAAAGCGTTTCATTCCCTTGGCTATAGACGGACTAGAATTTAGGTGACCACCTAATCTGAAACGTCTCTTCAAGTCAGTAAAACATCGGATCTATAACTTCGGCGTCCAATGAGCCAACGAACGTTCTTAAGAGAAATACCTACCTTCTTACATACGTTTACTCCGTTCTATTATTAATAAATTAGGAGGAGTAATTTCCTTCTTTGCTTTTATTATTATTTCATATAATATTTCCTTTTGCTAAAAACTATATAACTTAAAACTGTTGTTCATTAGTCTCTAACCCAAATCAAATTCTGAAACCAGTACAACTATTTGTATTTTTATTAGTAAAAAAATTGTACGAAATATAAAAGACAAACTCTTGACTCTAGTGTTCTTCTTATGGTATACCGTTAATTCATCGAAAGGCTCCAAATCTATGTAGAAAATTTTAAACTCGAAGGGATGTAATTTTATTATTTAATGCCACAGATATCTGACAGCTATTTGTGTTTTTGACGTCGTGTGGGAATATCGTGTAACAGATGTCCTTGTAACCCTAATTAGTAAAGTTCTTTCCCCGAAGGATTGAGACTTTTTCTAGTTGGGTTTCCTAGAGAACTCTTAAATGCAACTGAAATCAGTCGGCAGTCGGCTGAGTTGGCTGAGTCGGCTGAGTGGCAGACTTCTGCCATTCGGTAGCTGCATTCAACATCCTGAAATTTAACATAAAATTTCTGGAAGGTTAAAATGCTTCTCATAAATTATGACCATGCTATCCTGCAAATTTTGGAATATTTTAGCTATTTGGGTCTTTTCTTACTAAAAATTTTGTAACCTGACGTAGATTGTATAACTTAAGTCAGAACTCCAATTACATAGAATTTTAATTGTAGAACAGAACACGTCTCTTAAGAGTCTGCCATTAAATATCTACTCTCACTACTGGCTTATATTATTCGCTATTTAAATCAATAAAATGAATGCAATTCAGAATAGAAGACCTTTACTGCAAGAAACAATTAAATTAAGAAACCAATAAATCCTTAAAGAACTTGTATTCACAAAATTAATGGATTTCTTTATTTTTGGTTTTATAATCCCCTTTTGAACTTTGTGAGACATTGAAATTTTTATAAAAAATTCTGAATTTGGACCTCATCATTAAAAGTCGTAGCATTAATTAAATGCTTCACAATTTGGACCTATATAGTTAATTAAATTTTGTAGCATTATTTCAGAAAGAATAGATATAATGTACGGTAATGATTTCTTTTTCATTCTATCCTGCTATTAAAAAAAATATCAGATAACTTCACTTGCCTGAAAGGAATCCATTAAACATTAACGAATAGGTTTCGTAATATTATTAAAAAAAAAGCCATTGATAATGTTTTCGTTCTTGGCGTTTATGACATATTTTTTTTTTAGTTCCAGATACACGAATGATGATTAAAATTTATGATCTCAATTCTGCTTATATTCTACTAACGAGAGGCTATAACCAGTCTTACCAAGAAATTGGTTGAACAACAAGTGAGAATTTTCATGAGTATTACTTCAAATCAAAATTGTAAGTAGTAATGAAAATATTTCTGAATTATTCCGTCACGCACATTTTAAGACAAACTTAGGAGTTACAAATTATTTTAAAACTTCAAACAAATTATAAAAACATAGATTGTATTTTAGGGTTGGGTTCTCTTTATTATAGGAATTGTCAATTATTAAACTCTTTTAAATACAGGTGATGTAAGGTTTTCCAAATAAAAAAGACATCAATGAAAAAATTAAAATAGGTGAGTTCTAATAATGAAAACTATAAAATGACAGAAATATTTGCATATTCTTTGAAAATATACTCATAACGTTTGAGGTATAAGGATTGGTATCACGTTTAATATATGCGCTTAGGTGAAGACAACAAAAAAGAAAAAAAGGTGTCAATTACAATGGGTCATCGAAATGCTGCAAGTCTATATTGAGAATTTTAAACTCGAAGAGATACAACTTTACTATTTAGTGCCACAGACAGCTATTTGTGTTTCTGACGTCATTTGTGAATATCATGTCGAATATTCCTTTTGGTACAGTGGTTTTTATAGGATTGATTGGTTTCAGAGAATTACTGATGGTTGATTAGTTGGAGTTAGGTACCTGTGTCTTAGTATGTTCAGCTGCCGTTCACGAAAGATATCCTTGTAACACTAAATAGTATTGTTTTCCCGCCAAAGGATTGAGTTCTTCTCAAGTTAGGACCTTAAACTCTTAAGCAAACCGCCATACAGTGGACTTAGCACAATGGTTAATGTTGACAGTTCTCGCGACTTACCTTATTGTAATAATTCTTTTCGTTTCGTCCTCTTTAGCACTCCATCAGCTATCCAAACGGCTGAACCATTCTCTTCCCGGGTACAGCTCGGGGTTAGAAATCCATTTACTTAGCTTTGTGCCCCACTTGTAATCATTTCTTGAATTATTTAGGCACATTAAATTTCGTTTTGCTTATAATACTTAGTTTTTTTGTTTTTTTTTTATTTCATTTAATAAATTCCGTTTTGCATAGCGGAATGCAGGACAAGAAATACACATTTTTTGTATTGTTATTTATTTTTGGTTAAGGTTTCTTTGGGGGGAGGTCCCGCTTTTGGAAGCGAGATCCGAGATCCTTAACTTTTCGCACCTTCTGCCATCTCTGGAGTTTGGCTGTTAGACGAGTCCTAAAGAGGACGAAACGGCCGTCACAGTCTCTTTTTCGGCGACAGCTCGGGGTGCGAAATCCTTTTACTTAGGATTGTGCCCTACTTTAGTATCATTTCTTGAAGTAGGAAACTTCACGTTAAATTTCGTTTTCCTTATAGTACAAGGTTTTGTTGCTTTCTTTAATGCTTTATTATATTGGTATCATTTCTTCCTAATTATTTCTTTACTTATCAACCAAATGTTATTAACAACAAGTGTGTACATTACATCTGATTATTGACATCTCGTTGTTAATAATAATGCTTCTTGATACATTGTTATTACCGCATACTTCTTTTCGTAAACTATTGTTTCTATACTATAACATCTTATTCAATCTCTAATAATAAATCTGCAAATCCAAAAAAAATATATAGGACACCATACTCGATAACCAATATTTCGTCTTTAGTATCTAAAGACTTTTTCAAGGTCTTCTTATTTACGTAAATAAATAAATAATATAAAAAGATAGCAAAACAAAGACAGCAAAGCAAATATATTACACGAACAAAATAACATGTAATAATTAATACAACATCTGAGCCATAATCAAATAATAAAAAACACAAAAATGAACCTAACAATGATTCATAATAATGATACATAAAACAAATAATAAATAGACTTACACCAATTTTAATAATCTGTTCAATCTTTTGTTATATTTTAGAAATTTTCTGAATATTCCTAAAGAAATTTCATTGACTTTCAGCGGTTTATCTTTGTTTATGCATTTACAGCAATTGATAATGCATGATTCTAATATCAATCTTATGGATTCATCTTGAGTCTCATAAATAATAGGATCCGGATCGTGGCTTCAACGGAGACAATGGTCCACCCATTGTGAAACACCTTTCCTTTGATTTCTAAATGCCTGAATGTATTTGGATATATTTGGCTTGAAGTTGTTTTATTTTAAAGGAAAAGGGAAACCATGTTCCAAAATTTTTAATAATCTTGAGTACAAATGTAACTTCAGGCCAAATATATCAGAAAGATGTGAAGAGTATACATAAATTATTAAGTGATGAGAAAATAAAAATAAATAAGTCTGACAAAGGAAATAAAATAGTGTTTATGGATAGAGAAGATTATAATCACAAAGTATTGAACATGTTGAACTCTGAAGAATTTTCAGGCTTTTATAAAAAAAGTGAAGTTAGAGTTTCAAGAAATGTAGAAGAAAGTTAATTATTATCAGTATAATTATTAATTATTATCAGTAATAATTATTATCAGTATAAGGACTTGATAAAACTTGATAAAAAAGGACTTGATGAAATGTAGGACAAAGGTCCCTAAATTTGAGCCTAAGATAAAAGTTCACAAAGAGAATTTTCCTATTAGACCTGTCATTAATTCTCTTGGATTTACCTTACAAAATCTAGGGAGATTTCTAAATTCAATTTTGAAAGCATTAAAATTAGATAATCCTAAAGTCATAATTAATAATACTCCGTCATTGATAGAAATTATAAAAGATTATAGGTTATATAATAAGAAAAAAATTAAATTAGACACCTTAGATACAGAGGCTATGTATATAAACATACCTGTGGGAAAGGCATTAGATATCATAGAATCGATATGTACAAACGAAATTATGGACAGATTTAAAATTGATAAGGCTTATTTCATGAAATTATTGAGTAATTTATAATAAATATTTTATAATAGTCATAAATATTTTAAATTGTAAGACAAAATGTATGAATAAAAGAAAGATTTTCTTGTGGGAAGCCTAGTCTCAGGTACTATATGCAATTTGTGATTGAATTGGGTAGAAGACAATTATATTTTTAAGTGGAAACAAGCAAAATTTCAAAATGACAGTTATGTGGATGATATTTTTACAATTTGGGAGAGATCTGAGAGATAATTCTCTAGATTTCTTAATTATATTAATACATTCCACCAAGATATTAATTTCAAATTTGAAATAGAAAATTCTGATAAATTAACTTTTCTAGATGTTTTGATAAAAAATGAAGAATCAGGTTTAACTTTTGAGAACATGTTAAATTTCTATCCAATAACAGTTTACCTACTGAAAAAGCCATCATTTTTAATAATTTAAAGAGATTTACAGAGTACACAGAAGATAAAAAACAATGGAACAATAAAATTATGTGTCTCAAAAGAGAGCTAATAAATAATGAATAGTTAGTAAGTTTTATTATGAATACATTTAGAGAGTTTTTCAAAAAGAAATGTAGATTTGTTAATAAAAAGAAAGAGGAAAATAGAAATAATAAATTTTTAAGTTTACCAATTGGAATTTAATTGAATGAAAGCATTAAAGGAGTTTGTAAAGAAAAGGAGATTACGATGATATATTACAAAGGTAAAAATTATTGAGAAAAGATAGATTGGAAGGATAGAAATTATATAAACTGGGAGTGGTATATTTGTTGAAGTGCAGGATTTGTCAAGAAAGTTAAATAGGAAGTACGGGTAGGGCCTTGAAGGAGCGTGTACAAGAGGATACGAGGCATTTAGAAATAAAAAGAAAGTTGTTTCAGAATGGGCGGACCATTGTCTCCGTTGAAGCCTTCATCCGAATTCAATTATCGACATTATTTATGAGACTCAACCTGTTACATAAGATTTATATTAAAATCATGCATTATCGATTGCTGTAAATGCATGAACAAAGATAAATCGCTGGAAGTCAATGACATTTCTTTAGGGATATTCAGAAAATTTCTAAAATATAACAAAAGATTGAACAGATTGATAAAATTGGTGCAAGTCTTTTTGTTATTTGTTTTATGTATCATTATAATGAATCATTGTTAGGTTTATTTTTGTGTTTTTCTTTATTTGATTATGGCTCAAATGTTGTATTAATTGTTACATGTTATCCTGCTCGATTGATATTTTATATTTCGTATATTTGCTTTGTTGTATTTATTTTGGATGAGAAAAGAGAATTTCTCTTTTCTTTTTGTATTATTTATTTATTTACGTAAAGAAGAAGACTTTGAAAAAGTCTTTAGATAGTAAAGACGAAGTATTGGTTCTCGAGTTTGGTGTCGGGTATATTTTTGTTGGACTTGCAGATTTATTCCGATATAAACTTACATAATTGGCTAAGTTTGTCTATCTGTCTGTCTGTCCGTAACTCGATATAATTAAGCAATTAAGATAGATCCAACGGTTCTCAATGGTACTATTGAATCAAGGGTACTCAAATTGGATGAAATATTAGTTCATTTTTTCATTCCATATTGTTTCCATGAAATTTTAACTGAAATTCTAACTAAATATACGTTCAAAACCAAATAATTTTGTTACCACTGCACCGATTTTAATGAAATTTGGCATACTTACTCAGTTTTTTACGCTGATTTTGAAACTCAAGACCATTTTTGCCGAAGAAGCTTCATTCACAAGTTAGCGCAGTATTTAGATTACACAAAGGTGAGTTTTAAACGCCTTTCGGCGTTATGAGTCAAAAATAATAATTATTCTTTAGATAAATTAAACTTTAGGTATGGTTGATATTTCGTTTTTCTTTTAGAGTGGAAAATGATCCTTTAGATTAAACTCTCAGAACCTATATTATAGGTGTACGGGTAAGAAATAAAACTAAATATGTCTGATAAACATTAACAAAAAAATATTTTTTCAAATCAAATCATCCATTGAATCAAATATACATATATATATATAAATTGGCTAAGTTCGTCTGTCTGTCTGTCTGTAACTCGATATAATTAAGCTATTAGGCTAAATCCAACGGTTCTCAATGGTACCATTGAATCAAAAGTACTCAAATTGGATGAAAATATTAGTTCATTGTGTCATTCCATATTGTTTCTATGAAATTTTATTCTTGGAAACTGACCTCGACAACTGAAATTCTAACAAAACATACGTTCAAAACCAAATAATTTTGTTACCACTGCATCCGTTGTAATGAAATTTGGCCTACTTACACAGTTGTTTATGCTGATTTCGAAACTCAAAACCATTTTTGCCGTAGTAGCTTCGATCACAAGTTAGCACAGCATTTAGATTACATTTACTTTATATTTGATAGTTGATAATAAAATGATTTTTCAGATTTTATTTATGCCTGTCGGCCGACAGGCTTTGTTGCTAGTTGTTTATATAATTTACTTTCTTGTCCTTTTAATATATATATATACATTTATTAAAACGGAAATTTTCGAAGAGAAATCGTCTCTTCTTCTTGAAGACTACAATGAAAATGCAACGAAATAAAAAAGAATTTAAATAACAAATTAAGGAAGATTACGTGAAAAACAGTAATACATGGATTGTTGAAACAAACAATATTACAACAATTGCAATAATCTGAAAGTAATACAAGGAATCAACCATTACAGACATCGAATTTTAATTTCTTTTTACAATGTGCACAATTTTTATCAATTATTTCATTAGCCATTACTACTATACGTTCATTCACTTGTACTCCATCATTTCTGTTTAAATTTCTACTTTTTGTGTTTCTAATGTACATACTTTCTATTACTTTTCTTGTTTTATGGTCTTTTTCTACACATAAAATTTTAACTTCATTATTCTTACTATGTGTTTTTTGAACACAATGCTCTGCCACCTCCGATTTGGTTATTAATTTATTATTTATGCTGTTGTCGTGTTCAAGCACCTTTTCCTTTAATGTCCTATTTGAATAATGAAATTAAATAGAAAACATGAAAGTTATTTTCAGAAATAATGGTTATAATGATAGTTTCATAAATAAGGCCATCCAAAAGTAGAATAATTTTAAAATAAAGGAATTAAATGTATCCAACGGAAAGAGATTTTTTCTACCCATATATCAATAAAAATAGTTTACAAATCAAGAAAATTTGTAAGAAATTTATTATCGATATTAGATTTGTTTATCAAAATACAATAAAAATATTGTTTGTAATAAATTAAACATGTATGTCAAAAAGCATGAAATGGGGATTGTATATAAGATGGAATGTATGAACAGCAGGATGTTCTATCTTGGAGAAAGCAAAAGGACATTAAAGGAAAGGGTGCTTGAAAACGACAACTGCATAAATAATAAATTAATAACCAAATCGGAGGTGGCAGAGCATTGTGTTCAAAACACACATTGTATCAATAATGAAATTAAAATGTTATGTGTAGAAAAAGACCATAAAACAAGAAAAGTAATAGAAAGTATGTACATTAGAAAAACAAAAAGTAGAAATTTAAACAGAAATGATGGAGTACAAGTGAATGAACTTATATTAGTAATGGCTAATGAGATAAAGTAAAATTCGATGTCTTTAATGGTTGATTCTTTGTATTAATTTCAGATTATTATAATTGTTGTAATATAAATTGTAGAAACAATCCATGTAATGCTGTTTTTCACGTAATCTTCCTTAGTTCGTTACTTAAATTCTTTTTTATTTCGTTGTATTTTCATTGTAAGCTTGAAGAAGAAGAGACGATTTCTCATCGAAAATTTGCGTTTTAATAAATGTATATATATTATATATTATATTACATCTATTTATGTTGAGTATGTTGATGGTTTGGATATTTTACAAAATAAATATTAGGTAAGTATTTCCCTAACTTTAATGTTACTACATTATATCATGTATTTGTCTTGTTATTGAGTCATTCTATCTGTAATTTTGTTTAGTTCAGTTAGAATTATAAAGTTACCAATAATTCAGAGTTAGAAAGAGTTAACTTATTTGCTATAGACAAAATTTCTCCAAAATTTTAAATTTTTAATATTGAGATTGAAAGCAAAGAGAAGAGAAGATTATGCTAATCAGGATTGGGAAGTAGAGCGTTGTTAGTAACGTCATTACTAGTAACAGTTACTTTTTATAGTAACGATCGGTAACATCGTTACTTTTTTCATTCTGTAACTGTAACTCAGTTAATATTATTTGGAACGCAGCAACGAAAACGCGTTACTTATTGTATTACTTATTTGTTCATGAATTTTGTTTTTTCGGTATACTTTCACACAAGCTATTAGGTTAGGCAAGAGTTGTTTGAAAAACGTCGTGTCAGTTATCCGGACGAACTGTTGCTCAAGATCTTTTCTTAGAAGATTATCTTAAAAACGAAATCCAAATCTCATCTAAAGTTTTTGTCCCAGTCATTCTTGAGTCTCTTGAATGGTTTCCTTCAAAATGCAGAAGGCTACTGACAAACAATTAGCATTATAAATTCGAAGTTTCATTTGAAACAACATGTCTGATAAAAAGTAATGTTGTAAGAAACTTAAAAAAAAGCGTCTCAGCATCATATAACATATACATTTAAAAACGCAAATTACTACTGCGAATATGATTCCTTTGCTTTGACGTCATTCTAACCAACCCGTTTGCAAAGAATTGTATTGTTAGATGCTTCCAAGTGAAAAAGTTTGGAAGTGCTGGAAATTTTTAATTTTTAATTTTAAATGTGAAACTTGGTATTTACATTTAAGTCTAAGAGACAATCTTTCCATCGAAAATTTTGGTAATCCTTCATATCAATGTGACTAAGCCGATGTTTCACATTGAATAAATCTAATTGGATGTAAGTATTGTTTGCTAATAAGGAAAATGCTTGTTTATTTGTTTATTTTTTAAAAAAAAATATTTGATTAATAAAGAGATATCCGAATGTCTGTGAGCCAAAGATGTCTTCCATTCCTTGATTCTAATAAAGAACTAAAAAACGATCGTCAAAATAGAGAAAAAAAAGGTCTTTACTTTTTCCAAATTGCCTTCAAAATGATCAATACATTTCAATCGTGATAAAAAGAAGAAAAATGGCAATATAATTTCATTTTAAAATACGTCGTGTTTTAAAGGAAAAACAAAATCACAACCTTCCTCAAATGTGTTGAATTAAAATTTAATTATTGAAAAAGAATAAAGGGTTTATTAAAGCTCAGGAAATAATAGCTAATTCATCAAAATTAATTCATGTTTTATAAAATATTTTATTTAGTTTCTTTTATTTGTAATTTTTTTTGAACGTAAATAAATATCTCAATGAACGAAAATAATGACGGCTTAAATAAAAAATTTGGTAAAAGAAAATTCGGTACTAAAAAAATTAATTAATTTAGAAATGCATTAAAAAAAAAACAAAAAAAAAACAAACTTTTCACAGTGTCATTTAAAATATAGGAATGCAAAATAATCAGGGTGGATAATTTGTTTAAATACGCGTGCTATTGAATAAACAAAATTTCATATTCCCAACATAGTCCAGTAACCATGTCGCCTGAAAGGGGGGTACCGTGCGCCTGATCCGGTAGTTCTGAAATTTTGCTGAGTTGTTTATGATGTTACCCCAATGAATGATCCAAGTTTTCGACCTCGAGCGCCGAACGCAACCTTGGCAAAAATCCAAAAAAAAACGTTAAATTTTCGACCCCTCTTTAGGATTTGGAGATTTTAATCCTAAAGGACTATTGTTGTGATAGTAATGACTTAGTATATTTTTAAAGGAGACAAAATTTGCTTAGTTTGAGACCAGAACCGTTTATATGGACCTAACAGCTTCCGAAATACAACGGAAATTTCAAAATGAAGTGAATTTTGCGAACTCGCCAAATGTTAGCAATAATGTGATGTTCTGTGAGAATTTCGAGCTTGTAGGCTGATGTTCCTCAGAAAAGCAATCGAATAGGTGATAAAATAACACAAAGTAAATGAAATAATGATCCTTAAAACCTAATGTTTGCAATTGAAAGTGATAATAATAAAAAACAGAAGCAAAGTAAGAACATTGTGCTCTCTTGTAAGGATCGGGTTGCGCATCGCCGGTTTCTCCACTGAGAACGTCTGCAGTTGAAACATCGATGTCTTCCCAAAATACAGTCTCCAGCATTTCGAAATCTGACAAATCGTCGCTTTCTGGGAAGTGCAAAAAACCTCGAGTGCTATGTCCGGCACATTGTCGCTTGAGGCCCAGCTGCAGTGGCTGAAAGCGAAAGAACACTTCAGCCCTGCCTTCCTACAGCTGTACGCGTTCTTACAACCACCCGTACAGCCGATCGAAATCATCCGCAAGAGTTGTTGTGGAGCTGCGTTGGTGGACATCAGTTTTGGGCTGAGGCGTTGTGAGATGGATATCCATCACCAGTTGAGAGGGTTCGGTTTGGCTCCCAGCCATTTCTGTGCCTGTAACAGAATTGCACATGTATATTTGAAGAGAAAATGATGAAAGACATGTGTGTAAATAACGTGTATATAATAAAGTAAGTGTATACGTGTATATAAGAACGAATTGTACCTTATAGTGGGCGCGGAAGGAGTGAAATCGAGCCGCGTCTCTTGTAGGAGGTAACCTTGCGAGAATGAAGCTCGTTTTTGCCGTAGCCCTCGCAAATAGATTCTACTGTAGCTCATTAAGGCTGGGGATGTCGGGGTTGCACCGTACAGAGCAACTATTATGCGCTCTCCTGCTGCTGCTATCTCATCAGGTGTAGAGGAGGTGTCGAGAAAACCTGATACACCTAGTGGGATAGCAGCAGCAGAGGAGTGGATAATAGTTTTACGGTGGTGGTAATCTCACAAGATTACCTCCTACAAGAGACGCGGCTCGATTTCATTCCTTCCGCACCCACTATAAGGTACAATTCGTTCTTATATACACATATATACTTACTTTACTTATACACGTTATTTATAAACATATCTTCATCATTTTCTCTTCAACTACATTTCCAATTCTGCTACAGCTGCAGAAATGGCTGGGAGCCAAACTGAACCCTCTCAACTGATGGAGGATATCCACTCACAAGGCCTCAGCCCCAAACTGATGACCAGAGCCGCAGTTCCACAACAGCTCTTGCGGACGTTTTCGTGTGGCTGTACGAGGGATTGTGGGAACGCGTACAACTTTAGGTAGGCAGGGCTGAAGTGTTCTTTCGTGTGCAGCCACTGCAGCGGTGCATCACGGAACAATATGCCGGACATCGCACTTGAGGTTGTTTTGCACTCCCAAGAAAGCGACGATTTGTCAGATTTCGAAATGCTGGAGACTGTATTTTGAGAAGGCATCGATATTTCAACTGCAGACGTTCTCAGTGGAGAAACTGACGATGCGCAACCGGGCCCTTCCAAGAGAGCACAATGTTCTTACTTGTCTTCTGTAATATTTATCACAGTCAATTGCAAACATTGGGTTTTAAGGATCATTATTTCATTTACTTTGTGTTATTTTAACATCTATTCGATTGCTCTACTCAGGAACATCAGCCTACAAGCTCGAAATTCTCACAGAACATCACATTATTGCTAACATTTGGTGAGTTCGCAAAACTTACTTCATTTTGAAACGTTGTATTTTGGAAACTATTAGATCCATATAAATGCTTCTGGTCTCAAACTGCAGCATATTTTGTTTCCTTTAAAAACGTACTAAGTCATTATTATCACTACCATAGTCTTTTAGGGTCAAAATCGCCAAATCCTGAAGATGGGTCGAAAATTTCGCGGTTTTTTTGATTTTTGCCAGGATTGCGTTCGGCGCTCGAGGTCGAAAACTTGGATCTTACATTGGGATACCATCATAAACAACTCAGCAAAATTTCAGAATTACCAGATGTGACGCAAGATCTAATGTACATAGTTACTGGACTAATGATGTTTTTGATTAATTATTATCTTAAGAAACGAAGATAGAGGTAAAAAGAAGTTACGAAAGAATTAGGTTAATTCTATTCAGTTTTATTTGAAGTTTTTGGACTTCAAATAATACTTTCGGTAGATTGTAAGAATGCTTGAAAATTTTCTTATATTTCCCTTTTTTTTCTTTACAGGGCATCTTATGGCTTTTCCAAGATTTAAAATAAGAATAGGTTAATGATAGGATAATCCCCATTGTTTCTGGTGAAATATTTCATGAGTTAAAGATATTAAATATTTTTTTGTTTAATTCTACATAGGAGAATATCAGAAAAAAATATAAGCCAAATTGGCTTTTGCTAATACTGTTATTGAGTTAACAAAGATTGTTTGATTCATCTACCCTGTTACATTATTATCAATTAAAAGACAAATAAATTTATCGTATATTAGAAATATTGAGTGTAATAGAACAAAGAACTTAAGAAAAAAAAATTACTTTTAATATTCATTCCAATGATCAAATACACAACCTTCAGGATTCCTAATTTAAGGAAATCTAGAATGCGAATTACCATTCAAAGATATTCTACAAGAAATCAAGTGACTTCATTCTACTGCATCGAAAGAAGAAAACATCTTCTTAGAAACAAAAGTATTACAATTAAAAGAAAAGAACTGAATCGAAGAAGAAATAGACACCGTCAAGTAGTTGTTCAACAACATTTCCGCTGCAAAAACAAAGAAACATGCAATAATCTATCTAAAGTAGAATCGCAATCAATACCAGGAATTCCCGGATTGGATAGAGTTTTTAACGATACTATAAACAAATTTACCAAAATTACATGGTTAATTTTCATCTTATTAACATTCTGTGTTTGCTTTTATCAAAGCTTGGATACCATTCTTAAATATAAGACAGTTCCTGCTGTGGCAACAGAATATAAAGTGAATGACAGTATTCTGTTTCCTAATATTCTGTTATGTCCTTACAAACCATTCCAGTTTCATACAAAATTTCTAAGTCTAATAAAATTTTATCAGGAACTGAATGAATCAATTAATGACGTTCTTCAATTAGTGGACAGAAATTATAAGAATATCACCGAACTCTGGGAAATCGCTGGATTTGGACAGGAAGTTTTTTTTAAACAATTCAGTGTTAGTAGAAAAAATTTTAATATAAGTTTTATTTTAAATGTAATTATAAGAAATTCATTTATTAACTTATCATACATTATTTAAAGGTATTTTCAATTCGTAATTTCGAAAATAATAGAATTCGAATTGAAATAGATTATAATTTTATCATTCATGCTATCATTGCTACCATAACAACTTAACGTATTCTGTACTATTATAGGTCTAAATATACAGACCGAAGAATTTTTCTGTTCGTACTATGTTAAGTTAGGAGACCTAAGTATAAAAAGAAAACTGAAAGACACAACATTTATTAATATTATTATATGTTATAATAATATGTTATCATACTTTAAATAATTTGTCTGTCTAGACAAAGTTCAATTTCTTTGTGCATAATTCTTTAAAAAACTCTAGCAGGTACCTTGCAATTACTAAAAGATACTGAATGTAGAATTCAATCAATCAGAATTACAATAATCATCTGTAATCTTTGGATTCAACTGAAATTTTACAAAATCCAGGCATAAATTTGAGAAAATTTCAATTTTATCTTTCATTTCATTATGTCTCTGTTTTTGCTTTAACTAAAGCATGAAATCAGTTCTTCAATATATTTTTTATTCCATTTCGGGAAATGGAAATTGAATTTGAGAAAGTTTCAGTAGCCACTTCAAGTTAATTAATATTATCATCATCAGATCAGGATATCTTCATTTATCACTTTTATTCAGTCACATCATTCAAAACATTTTCTGTTTAAGACGAAATTTATTATTAGACTAGCAAAAATACCCTTGCTTCGCTCGGGTTACAAAAAAGAGTTGTCCTGATGTGGATGACAAAAGAAATTATAATGGTAAGATCAAATTGAACTTTTCCAGAAGATAAAAAAGTCATGTGGTTATTACAAATTATTTTTATATTCCTATTTTGTAACTCGATAAATCCTAGATATCAAATTAATTTCGAGATCAGAAAATATAAGAATTCTCACCCCGTTCTGCCCTTCTCCACAACCCTTCCCCATTTGGAAAAAAAATCCCATGATAATTACAGAGTAATTATAATCTGATTTTGTAACCTGAAAACCCAGTTAAGTACCTTCAATAACCCTTTATTCCCCATCCGCTATCCCCGCACTGTTTACATCCCTTAGGATGTGAATTTCGAAAATTCGTCGATACCTATGTTTTAGAGTTCGACAAAGAACACTCATGCGAAAGTTAGTGTTTCCAACTGAAACGGTTTCAGAGAGTTACATACTTTCAAGAAACTTTGCCCAACACCCCGTTTACATCCACTAGGACCAGAAAATCGAAAATTCGTCGAATACGTATCTTTTGATATTGTCAAAGAACATTCATGTTAAATTTCGTGTTTCCAGCTAAAGTGGTGTTTTCCGCCCCCCCCCCCTCCTTTTTATACCCTTACCTCGGATCCGGATTTAATCTATTTCAAAATTATTTAAAAAAAAAAAGAAAAGAATATTCATTATCATAAATAAAGAAATTAAGTAAAAAAACAGGGGGAAAAAAAACAAAAAAAAGGAAAAAAAGAAACTAAATACAGTAGAAACCCCGATTATCCGAGCCCCGATTATCCGAGTGTCCGCTTTAACCAAGCTATTTCTAGAATTTTTTTTTGTTTTTTTTTTTTGGTTCTATATTTTTCATTTTTAAAGCTAACTATAAAAATTCTGAACTTGATCTCACTAACACTCAGGAAAACGAAAGAGAATTCGGAGAATATTGATCGCAATTAATCTTTGTGACCCTCTACCTGGAATCGCGAAATGGTTCGACTGATCACTTCCCTGGAATCGGGGAATGGTTTCGATTGGTCACATTGTCCAGTGTATCTGAAAAGTACAGTGGTACATTCAGTCATTTCTACTGAAATGAGTAGCAATAAGAGAAAGCGAGTTGGTGTTTCTATAGAAACAAAATAAATAGCAATCCAAAGAATAGATAATGATGAATCAATAAAGAAAGTAGCGGAAGATCTCGGTGTCGGAGCTGTTACTTTGGAGACTGAAAAGGAAGAGAAACGAATTAGAAAAATAGTGTGGAGAAAAGTAAAAGGTAAGGTTTAAGTAAAAGAACTCTTTCAATATGAATTGTATGTAGTGTATCTATATAACTTTTGTATTTGTTAAAACATATATTTAAACCTATACGATTTTTTTTTATATACAATTTTCACTTTAACCGAGTTTTTCGGTTATCCTAGTTAGGCTTGGACCACATTAACTCGGATAATCGGGGTTCTACTGTAATACGAAAAACTTCTTGCCACCAAGCAGATTTGATCCCATAAACTATAGATCCAGCTTTGAACTGCTGCGCCACTTGAACACTTCTTTTTGAAACGATAGAAGTGAGTTAATGAGCCAATACTTGAAAACTACACAACACTGTTAAATATAAATTCTCTTTATTTCCATTCCGTGGGAATTTCGAAAAGTCCGACCTTATTCCTTGTCTACATGATAAAGGGAACCTCTGTGCAACATTTCAGCTTTCTTGGTCCAAGGATTTGGACTGCACTTTGATGAGTCAATCAATGAGTGAGTAATCATGAGGTATTGATTAGTACGGTCAAAGTTCTTTAGTCACTTAGCCATTATAAGTTAACTATAAATTGCCTGAAAAATGAGATCCTTTAAATTAAGTTTTAATATTTTAGAAGATATTTTTTGGAACATCCAAAACATAATATAGTAGAACCCCGGTAATCAGAGGTAATTGGGGCTGATGGTACCTCGGATTACAAAAAACTCGGATTACACGGAAAAAAGACAAAAAAATTGAATTTTCAACTAAAACGAATCAAATTTAATTTTATAATAGATATTAAAGTTACAGATACATTAACAATGTTACCTGATTACATGAAATGACTTTATAACCATTTACAACTTTCAAAAAACGAACCGATCACAATTGTAAACAGACTGATACTGACTGGCCGCCTTGCGTGACCTTGGACTCAGTCTCACCTCGGATTACACGGAATCTCGGATTACCGGGGTTCTTCTGTATTGCACTAAACATAACATTGCGAAATATCTATCTAGTAAGGTTTTGATAATGGTATTTTAACTACAATTTGGATCTTTTTTTTGTCCAAGGCCGATTAACAATGAGGCCAAGTATCCAAATGAATTGACGCGAATGTTTCTTATAATGAACCTCTGAAAGGTGTTGAACAGAACTAATGCCTTTAAATTAAAGAAATAAAAGGAAAAAACCAAACAGATGATTATGAAAATAAATTATATCCAGTATCTGTTATCTCTAAGAACATCATTCAATTTGCAATATTCCTTGCTTTTATTAAATGGTTCTCATTTTATATGAGGAAGTCTAATTACCACAAGCAACATGTTAACTTGAGAGAAAGATTTTACGTGCGCTATTCATAATTCTGTAGATCAAAGGAATAAGCCGGCACACCTGATTAAAATGATTTAAATTTAATAACTAAATAAAGTACACTGCTGTTTGTAAAAAATGCAACACCATGAAGGAAACATCAGGATTAAATGAAATTTGCAGCAAAGATGTTATGCAAAATAGTAAAGTTTCAGAGCCACCGCGCATGCGTGGCGTGCGCAGCGCCCTCTGAACTGATGCTGAAAGCATATAAAGAGAGGGCTGTAGCGGAACGTTTACAATAGTTAATGATTATTTGTTAGTGGCAACGTTTAGTGAGACCCAAGTATGCCTCCACGACGGAAGAAAGAAAAATTCCAACAACTTACGGAGTTTGAACGGGGGAGGGTTATATGCCTTTGAGAAGGAGGATTTTCCTATCGCGCATATCTGGTGAATAAGCAGGCCACGGAAGAAGTTGCATGTGTTGGGCTGAGCAGAAGTCTCGAACAGTCTTTGCAGTATGTGGGCGTGCATTATCCTGCTGAAAGATAGCTTCAGAGATGTCTTGAAAGGGAGGGAACGACTTCGGACTGTAGCACTTCATGGACCTACCTGTTGCTATTCAGATTACCCTCAATTCGTAGCAAATTGGATCGTCCATGATACGAAATCGCACCCCAGACCATAACTCCGGGTGTTCGGCCACTATGTTGTTCGATAACGCACTCTGGAAGGCAGCGTTCACCGGCATAGCGTCTAACACGAATGCGGCCATCATGGTCCCACAAATTGAAGCGTGATTCATCTGAGAAGACAACTTGGTGCCAATCAGCTTGCCAGGTTCTGTGCTCATGAGCCCATTTCAGACGCAGCCGTCGATGGTTTGAAGTGAGGGAGATCCTGTATTAAGGCACCCTTGCATGCAGTCCACGGTTTAGCAAACGTCGACTAATTGACGAAGCCGACATTAGTACACCTGTAGCAATAGACCAACGCGTTGCCAACTGCCTGGAGGAAGCTGTTCGGTCATTCACCGCCATGCGGAGCTGGTGTCGATCGTCGCGCTCTGACGTCACCTTCCGTCGTCCACTGCCAGTTTTTGAAGTTGTTCGGTGCTCGTCGGTCCACTGCTTCCAAACTTGCATCAATGTGGAACTGTTCCGCTGCACACGAGCTGCTATTGCGCGATAGGAAAATTCTCCTTCTCGAAGGCTGATAACCCTCCCCCGTTCAAACTCCGTCAGTTGTTGGAATTTCTCCTTCTTCCGTCGTGGAGGCATACTTGGATCTCACTAAACGTTCGCCACTAACAAATCATCATTAACTATTGTAAACGTTCTGCTATAGCCCTTTATTTATACGCTTTTAGCAACAGCTGAGAGGGCGCTGCGCACGCCACGTATTCACGGTGGCTCTGAAACTTTACTATTTTGCATAACATCCTATAATTGACATTTGCTGAAAATTTCATTTAATTCTGAAGATTCCTTCATGATGTTGCCTTTTTTACAAACAGCAGTTTAAAAAGAAGTGCAACCCGCTTTCGGTAATATTCTAACCATCTTCAAGTACCCTTGAAGATGGTTAGATATTTGAAGATGGTTAGAATATAACCGAAACGGGGTTGCACTTCTTTTTACTTTATTCAGTTATTAAATTTAAATCATTTTAATCAGGTGTGCCGGTTTATTTCTTTGACCTACAGAACATATTAACTGTTTAAATAAAAATATTTTAAAAAAGGAGAATTATTTTGAAGTTTGAAATTTCTCTGTTTTTATTAGTGCGAAAATTTTGAAAATCCTTGTAACAAAACTTTTCATGACATGGAAATCGATACCATTTACGGACGATGTCTTGCTGTCGAATGTAAGTATGAATTTATTTGTAGACTGTTCCCTTATATAACAACAAGAGTATAAAAAGCATAACAATAAGCAAAAAATACTATAAAAATAAACTGGACATTTTTTTAATAGATCTAATACGTATCTGAGTGCATATTTTTTTGAAATTTCGAATTGTGCTTTATGTATGACTTATATTTATATATAATTTCCGAATGCCAAAGCTCAAACTGTATTTTGAAATACGAGTCTCAATTTCAAGCAATCAAGTAAAATTTATAATTTAATAAAAAACTATAAGAATTATGTACCTTTTTTTTTACTTAAACTAAAATAAATGTAGTAGTTTCGAATTCAAAATTTATTTTGTATATCTACTACTTCTAAGCCCACTTCCGAGTAACATGAATGGCAAATATTCGAACATATTCGAAAATTATGTAAATAAATTTAATTATAATCAATAAGATCGGGTTTTTTTTAAAATCTATATCAATTGAAAATGTTTAAAATAAGTTTAGTTTAAGAAAAAAACGTATAAGTCTTTAAACTCAAAAAATTATTTCTAGAATTGTTTTGTTTCTTATAAATAATAACAGACCAAAACAACAAGAAAAACCAAGAAATATTGTACTATAATTAATCTTTTCACGCAACTAAACTTTCTCTATGGAAACGCTTATAAATAGTATTCGTAAAACAAAATGTTCCATAGACGAACATTTATGACAAATTATTTTAAAATTAAACTATTCACATCTCAAATTTATAGTTATAATAGTAATTGGATGTAATTTATTAGATAGTAAATAGATATAATAAGTAATATCCTCAAGTAATTTCGAAACATTCTTTATATATTCAAATTTTTTCTTACTGTTATTACGTATCAGCAGGAAATCTTTCTTCCAGCATAGTTATTACTGATTTAAATCTATTTTGTAAAATTTATTTGATTTTTTTTTTAACTTTAGAGTAGTAATTTCAGTTTTGTTGGTGTTTATTTTTTCTGTGTTCTTTCCTTTGACAGATAATGTAAACTTCTTGTAACTTTGACCTCATAATATTTGAGTATTTAAAAAATTAGTATTTCAAACGTCGATTTAAATAAAAATTCAATTCAATATTTAAAATGGATTCATTGCAGTTCGCCTATCATTTGAAGTTTCAAGTTAACTACATCTATATATTAGTAGATGGTAATAATTTTTATTGCTCTATAATTAATAGAAAGTGAACAAATTAATAGAGATTCTTATAAATTAAAGATCCTTCTATGTAGATTAGGTACAAAGAATCACAAGACAAGGTTAGAAAAGTATTTGGATCAG